>JASDQU010026544.1:938-15981 GCA_032191745.1 Picea mariana
GACCAAGTGCTTATCCACAAAGAACGCTTCCTGATTCACAACTTTTTTCATGAGTCTCCTTGACTCCTCTAACTCTCGGTATCTGAAACTCCGAAATGGATCCAGATCAATGGTCCACAATCTCCCTTGATCAACGACTCAGATTGAATTGGGGTTTTGCGTTTCACAATTTCAAAAGACAGAGCTCCTCCTTCCTTCGACTTTCCAGTCAGTGAAAGGATAACCTCTCACCATGTGTAGTCTACATCCAACGGTCCAATACCTTAGATCCAAGGGTTCAGATCAATCCTCGATCTGATGGCCTGGATCATTTCAGGATATCGCATATCGTGAGTTCCCACACCATGCTTCGTTGACTCCTCCAATGTGCAAGTCATCGAAACTCTAATCACTCACCATGTGTCCTCCTCGACGATGGATGGTCCCCCTGCTTTCAGGACTTTGTAAGCCCGCTTCATTTTGTACTTAAAGATCCTGCTCCTTCTTCTGGATCCAATGATGGTCGATCCTCATGCTTAGATCTAACATCCGAGATTTTTTCTTCTCTTTTGTGCATTCTTTCTATCTGTATTCAAATCTGACGATCATCGAGAATTTTGAGTGGGTGATACAACGATCACTGTTGATCTTCACTCTTAATCTTTCCATGCCATCATCGCTGCACTGTTGATTGTGTTGATCTCTCCATCAATGACAAACATGCTACTTGCATATTCTATCTGTAAATATGCCAACAATCTCCCCCTTTGGCATTGATGGAAACCTTGACCTTGAAGAACCTAATGAACTGCACTCTACAGTCTCTACCTGGAATGCTAATCTGCCTGCTGAACATGCAACCAAACATACCACTGTAGCATCCTTACCACACTACTTCATACCATTGTAGCATCCTTAGCACATTTCTTACCACACTTTTTCTCCCCCTTTGACACCAATGTCAAAGAAGAAACATTCTCCCACTGAACTATTGCAATACATATCGAAGGTATCAATATGTAACAATCACATACTCCCCCTGACAAAGTGAAAAAATTAGACAAAAGAAGATATAACCCCCAACTTCTAACGCAAATATTCAAAAGGTGTTGCTACTAATGGTCTAGTAAAGATATCAACTATTTGTTCTATGGAAGGAATATAATTCAGCTAAATAACTCTGTTTGTAAATTTCTCTCTAAGAAAATGATATTTGATTGGAATATTCTTAGTCTTTGAATGAAGAATAGGATTCTTGGAGACACTAATGGCACTAGTGTTATCACAATGAATTGGAATCGGATCGGTATAATTTACCTTCAACTCTGCAAGAGTTTGGATCATCCATAAAATCTAAATGCAGCAAGTAGCAACAACAATGTACTCTTCCTCTGTATTTGATAAGGAAATATATTCTTGCTTCTTACTAATCCATGCTACCAACGAGTCACCCAGGAAGAATGCACCTCCACTGGTGCTCTTTCTCTCATCCACACAATTTTCCCAATCAACATCTGAATAAGCAGTTAACTAAATATTCTGGTTTCCAGGATACCACAAACCATAAGTCATTGTGCCCTTCAAGTATTTGAATATCTTTTTTATAGCTACTAAATAACTCTGTTTAGGAGCAGATTGATAATGACCTACCATTCCAATAACTTGCATTATATCAGGATGGGATGTTGTGATGTACAGAAGAGTGCCTATCATTGATCGATATGACCTTTGATCAACATCAGGTGAAATATCATCTTTACTAAGTTTACAACCAACCACCATAGGTGTACTAACAGGTGAAGAATATTCCATCTAGAACTTCTTCAAAATCTCTTTCAGATATTTTTCTTGAGTGATAAATATTCCTGTAGAGCTTTGATGTACTTGTAAACCAAGAAAGTATGAAAGTTTTCCTATCATGGACATCTCAAACTTTGTTTGCATAGAGTTAGAAAACCACTGAATAGAGGAGTCATTAGTACAGCCAAAAATAATGTCTACATAAACCAAAACAACTAGTAAATCATCACCTTCAGACTTGATGTAGAGATTGTTATCAACAATACCTTTCTTGAACCCTTTGTCTTGTAAAAATTTGTCCAGTCTATAATACCAATATCGTCATGCTTGTTTCAGTCCATATAAAGCCTTCTTCATCTTGCAAACATAATCATGATTATCTATCAATGAGAATCCTTTAGGTTGCTCCATATATACTTCTTCCTCTAGATCTCCATTAAGAAATGTTGACTTAGCATCCATCTGATAAACTTTAAAGTTCTTACGACATGAATATGAAAGAAACATTTTGATGGATTCCAATCTTGCCATTGGTGCAAAAGTTTCATCAAATTCTTGACCTTCAACTTGTGCATACCCTTTACACACCAATCTGGCTTTATTTTTAACAACTTGTAGCACCACTTTTTGGTTACCAAGGCTTAATCGCTCTTAAATAAAACTATAACACCACTTTGTACATAGCTCATACCGGCATTATAGTAAAAACATGAATTTAATCAAGAAATTCAATTAAACTCAGAGTAAACATAAGATTTACTGCTATAATCAATAATCAATAGTATTAACATTAAATTGATATACACAGTGGAATACATGAATAAACATCATCTGATACTTATCTTTGAAACAATGGTATATTCCACCAACCACGTGCATGCCTTCCACAAACCTCCCAACCTTAGACCACACTGCTCATTAGCTCAACAGTGGGGTCACCCCCGAGCTGGGAGTAAGGTAAGGAATCCCAAGCTAGGGTGAGGTTATAGGGAAAGCAACACATAAAAATCGGAAGGATTCTTCCTAAGATGCCATCTTATGCCCACTACTACTAGACTCTCATTCCCCACATGCTTGTTCCGCTCGGGAGTATACACCTTCACAAGAATAGTCCATCGATGCTAACCTCCCTCTCTGGGTCTCGACAACAGGCTGGATTAGAAAGTCTCAGAGCTGGAAGATGGTGCTAAACACTCTCTAGAAGAAACCACTTTCTAGCAAGCTCTGTCACCTGGAGAGAATTTCTCATAGGCCTGACAACCTGCCTCTTCCAACAACATTCACCTCCCTCACCTGGAGAGAGGTCATACATAGGCTCAATCACAACTTGCACTAGCTAGCAAGCCACGCGTAATCCAGCTCTGTTTGGCCACCACAGCCAACTGGAAAAACTAACACGGGCTTCCAAAACAGGCTTAGCAATGGCACAAGGTCTCATAGTGTTGGTTCTTGGGAACATGTGACAAACAATCCACGTAAAGAATGACATAGGTTCCATGGCACAGATCAAAGAGGGTGAACCTAACCTTTTTAGAAATGAACAAAGGCTTCTTAGCTTTCAGAATGAAGGATATACATGGTTTTTTAGATCCAGACACAGGATTTTCGGCTCACAGGGAAGCACGAGGCTTCTCTACAAAGTTTGGGTCGGTCATACTTCTTAGAGCTCCATACACACTCAAGCAGTCGGGTGGAATGGGCGAGGAACCACTCTCATGGCTCATCTTGGTCATTTTATTCACATGCATCAGGGTTGACACTTGTCCCCCATGGGACTGCATGCGTTCCATCAGTATGCATTCATTCCCATTTGGCAGTCCCTCGTCCTTCCCCAAGAACTTAGGACAAAACATCACATTCAACATAATTCATGTGGCTCTTTGGAATAATAATAAAATATTATTCCCAAGTCTTAATCCCTTAGGCTTAGCCCTTAGGATCAACACTTAGCCCCTTTTTCCCAGCTTCCATCCCCTAATTCCTTGCCCACTCTATGGAAGCTTATTCCCCTATCACTCATTCATCGTGGTCAGTCTGCATGCAATGGTGTCTATATTTTATTAATGTGTTGCATACATACATATACAAAATCATGCCCTTGGCCTACAACCCTTAGGCTCTCTGGCCTAACAATCACATAGGCCCATAGGCTTATACAAACTTGGCTCTCCAGCCTACAACACATATTTACAATTCATTTCATAAACCAGATTTACAAAGACTCGGTCTTGGGGACACTACAGTTCCCCTCCCCTTATTTCTGCACTGTCCTCAGTGCAACTTTACACTGTTTCTGCAGGCTTTTCAAAATTTTCAAAAATATGCGGCTACTCTGTCTGCATAGAATCTTCATGCTCCCATGTCGCGTCCTCAGGATCGTACCAGGTCCACTGGACCTTTACAAGCTCTATGGATTGATTCCAAAGATGTTTGCTTTTTTTATCCAATATGCGCACAAGATGCACTTGTAGGACACCTTTTGGTTCCACCTGAATCACATTCTAATCAATAACATGATTAGCATCAGGTATATATATCTTAAGCAATGAAACATGAAATACATTATGTACAGTCATAGATGCAGGTAATGAAAGCTTGTATGCAACTGGCCCAATCCTTTCCAAGATTTCAAATGGCCCACAAAATCTCACTGCTAACTTGGCGCAACTTCCCAACTTCAGGGAACTCTTGCTAGTTTTCACTTTTAGGAAAACATGGTCACCCACTTTGAATTCTCTGTGGTTTCTGTTACTATCGATGTAAATCTTTTTCCTGTCCTGGGAAGCTTTTAGATTCTATTTAATTCTTATCATTTGGTCTTCCATCTCTTTGAGTAGCTTAGGCCCAACTACTGCTCTATCAGTTGGATTATCCCAGCTCACTAGAGTGTTGCACTTTCTTCCATAAAGTGCTTTGAATCGGCTCATCTTCAATGATGTATGATACCCACTATTGTAGGCGAATTTTACCAAATGCAGGTAGTTTTCCCACCTTGATTGTTTATCCATCACATACATTCTCAGTATGTCTTTTATTACTCTGTTCACCCTTTCTATCTGGCCATCAGACTTAGGATGATACATTGTACTAAAGTTCAGTTTTGTTCTGAATCCCTTGAACAGTCATTTCTAGAAATTCGAGGTGAATTTTGGATCCCTATCAGACACAATTGTCTTAGGAATTTTGTGCAAGCATGCCACTTCTTTTAAGAAGATATCAACAACATCTTCTGCCTTGTGAGTGGTTTTCAGTGGAATAAAATGGGCAACTTTTGTAAGCTTGTCCACCACCACCATGATTGAATCATGTTGCTTTCTTTTTTGGGGAAATCCTGTGATAAAATCCATTGTCACCACTTCCCATTTCCACTCATGAATGGGTAAAGGCTGTAGTAACCCTGCTAGGTGCCTATGCTCAGCCTTAACTTTCTGACACTCCATACATCTGGCGATGTATTTGGAAATTTATTTCTTCATACACGGCTAAAAGTAATGGCTTTTGACTGCTACCATAGTCTTCTAATATCCAAGATGTCTAGCATAAGCCACATTATGCATTTCTTTTAGAATTGCCAACTTCAATTCTCGTAAAATGGGTACATACACTTTGTTTTTATACAAAAGTAAGCCATCAGTTCCCAAGGTGTAACTTCCCTGGATCTGTGGTCTCTCACACTGCTGTAACTTTGCTATTAGACCTTTGTACTGCAAATCAACATTTGCAGCTTCCAAAATTCTATCCTTAATCTCAGTCCTATACATGCTAATGGTTGTAGCATGTAATTCGTGCACTTTTCTACTAAGTGCATCAACCACCTTATTTTCTTTCCCTTTGATATGCTTGATATCAAAGTCATATTCACACAGAAACTCCAACCATCTGGTTTTCCTAGCATTTAAAGTCAGCTGATCAAATAAATACTTCAGACCGTTCTAGTCTGTTATTAATTCGAATCTCCTTCCCATGAGATAATGTCTCCATTTCCTCAATGTGTGGACGATTGCTACCAGCTCTAAATCATGAGTGGCATAATTCCTTTCATGCTCTTTCAACTTTTGGGACTCATAAAAAATTACAAATCCCTCTTGGTTGAGAACTCCTCCCAGCCCCTCCTTAAATGAATTTATGCACACCACGAAATTCATATTTGGATATGCAATCTTCAGGATTGGAGCGCTGGTTAGAAGTTTCTTCAATCACTGGAAACTGTTCTAACACTCTTCCTTCCAATGAAACTTCTTCTCCTTCCTTTGCAAGGAAGTGATAGGGTGAGCTATCTTTGAGAATTCAGCTATAAACCTTTTGTAGTAGCTTGCCAATCCCATAAAATATCTAAATTATGCAACATTCCTTGGCACTGACCATTCTCGGATGGCTTCCACCTTTTCAGGATCCACAACGATCACTTCTTCCAATATAATGTGTCCCAAGTAATGAATCCACCTTTGATAAAATGAGCACTTGTTGAGCTTGGCGTACAGCTGGTGTTCTCTCAACACTTGCAACACCATTCTCAGGTGTTTCTCATGCTCTTCCTTTGACTTGGAATACACCAAGATATCGTCTAGGAAGACTATGACAAACTTGTCCAAATAGTCCCTGAACACACCATTCATTAAGCACATGAAAACAACAGGTGTGTTTGACAGTCCAAACGACACCACTGTGAATTCATAATAACCATAGCTTGTTTTAAAGGTGTTGTTACTGATGTCTTCCTCCTTTATTCTCATTTGGTGATATCCTGATCGAAAATCTATTTTTGAAAATATTTTTGCATCCTTCAACTGATCAAAAAGATCATCGATCCTTGGCAGAGGATACTTGTTCTTGACAATTATCTTATTCAATTGTCGGAAGTCAATGCACAGCCTCAATTTCCCATATTTATTCTTCATGAATAGGATCGAGGCTCCCTAAGGTGACATGCTGGGGTGAATGTATCCCTTATTTAGTAGCTCTTCGAGATGCAATTCCAACTCCTTTAACTCCGGTGTACTCATTCTATAAGGAGCCTTCGAAACTAGAGCTGCTCCAGGCATCAAATTTATAGAAAAATTGATGTCCCTCTTCGGAGGTAGTCCAGGTACCTCCTGAAATACATCCTTGAACT
This sequence comes from Picea mariana, assembly GCA_032191745.1. Taxonomy (NCBI): domain Eukaryota; kingdom Viridiplantae; phylum Streptophyta; class Pinopsida; order Pinales; family Pinaceae; genus Picea; species Picea mariana. The sequence goes on from JASDQU010026544.1 coordinate 7,831, forward strand.
CTGTGAGTACCTCATGGTCTTCCAGATTTGAGACTACATCACTGCATGCTTCTCCCACACGGGCTGCAAATAACTGACAACCTTTCCTATAACACTTCTTTAGCTGCATGGCTGAGATTTCTCTAACAGCCACGACTTTGGGAATTGTTTGGACCGTTACCTAATTTCCCTCTTCATCCAGGCATGTGAACTTCTTGTTATGATAGTCCAGAAGGGCATGGTGTTGGTCCAACCAGTCCATCCCAATTAAGCAGTCATAGGAGCCTAAAGGCAGAATATTCAATTCAGCCTTAGTGCTCAATCCTTTCATGTCCACTGAATAGGACTTAACCAATTCAACGACCTTCCTTTTGGTTCCTGTGGGTAACTGCACTAGCCAAGACTTTCCATGTTTTCTCCTTTCTAAACACAAACTTTCCACCACCCTAAGATCTACATAACTATGGCTAGCTTCTGAATCAATTAAAATAATTAGTGGTCGGTTGTTAATCATACCTTCGACTTCAATCATGTGTGATTGAAATTATGCTTTCTTTTTGTCTAGGGATACATAGATCCTCGGCATTCTATTGCCCATATCCTCCACATTTTCATCTTGTTGAACAATATGAACAGTTCTTGCTTTACCATTTTTATGGGGACAATCTCTGTACTTGTGGTTTCCTTTATGAACCCAACATTGAATGGGCATTTGTCTCTATCTTTGTGCTCCCTCTTCATTCATTCTTAGCTCTCTAACTGATGGCTATCCCTAAATATTGTTTCTGAAAAAGGAAGGATTGTTTCCCTTCTGCCTCTGTTCCTTCTTAAATTTCCTCTGATCATTCCAAGCCTTCCAAAGGATAGGCCTTTCTCCTTGCTGTTCATACAAGCATTTATCCCTTCTTATTGTTTCTTCCATAGTCTTAGGATTGTTATACTGAATCTTTTCACCCATGGAAGGTGGCAATCCACTCAGATATCTCTGAATCTTGACAACCTCATCTTTGATGAATGGAACATACTTCAGTAGTTCCAGAAAAATTTGTTCATACTCATCAATAGTCATGCTTCCTAGCTTGAGTTCGAAGAACTCCTTCATCTTTCTATCATAGTATATTTTAGTCAGGTATTTCTTCTCCAAATACCTCTTAAATTCCTTCCAAGTGACCTCTTTCTCTTTGATGTGCTGCACCTGCAAAAACTGATCCCACCACATGGATGCTTTTCCTTTCAGTTGATACATTGCAATTCTTCCTTCTGCATGGGAGGAATAATTCTACAGTTGAAAATATTTCCTTATGCCAAGGAACCATGTCTCGGCATCTTCCTCCTTCTTATGTTCTCCATCGAATGTTGGAGGCTTAATCTTGTTCATCTCCCCTTTCAATTCATCTTTTCCAGATTTTTAGTGTTTTCTCGTAGGGGACGGGCTTGAACTACTATGTGTTTCCTTTCCATAATGCTTCAAGGAGAGATGGTAATCTCTACTACCACTCCTCGATCTTATTCTCCTCTTAGGGGTTTTGAAACTTCTTGATATGCTTGTGTCACTTTCTTTTTCTAATTTCCTTTCTATTCTTTCTAGGCTCTTCAACATTTTTAAGTTGAATTCACCTTGCTGATCCCTGACTTTCATGAGCTTTCGGCTATCAGCTCAGCATGCCTGGGCATATTTTTTCAATCCTTCAATGATTTTCATTATGTGCCCTTCCTTGTCTAATTCTCTTCCATGACAATTGGAGTTCAATCCTTCGACCCCCAGTTTGACATCTCTTCCTTCTCTTTCGTCCTCTAAAATGGAGGCAATCCGCACCTCTTCCATTTCTATACTCAGCATCCGTTTTTGGTTGTCCTGACACTCGCTGAACTCTGCACACACAACATGCAATCAACCGAAGTCTATTAGTCCTTAACCCTTACAAAATCACAATATTCATAATTCAATGTCAACGAAAAATCATTTTGGCTTCACAAAGTTTTCTAAGCTCTGACGGCTCTGTAATTTCAAGACTTCATTTTTCAGGGTTTTTTTCCATGAGGATCCAACACTTAAATCCTCGATAGTTCTTATGTCCTTCGACAATTTTTGGACTTCGCGATTTCAGGGTTTTGGTTCCCTAGAGGTTCTCATGTTCGCTTCTCTCTCTGACTCCCGACTCCCGAACTTCCGACCTCTTTTCCCTGGGCCCATAGCACAGTTGTTTCCAACTATGGTAGATATTTTTTGTTTTCGGCACTTTGGTTTTCAGGTCTTCGATACCCAGAAGTTCACGATGCAGTGACTCCCAACCTCTTGTCAGTCCTATCCCCTAAATCCAATACATAGTTTCTTGTACAAGATCCAACAATCCTCGATGAGTTGGATATAACGGTCCAGATCCTTTCAGGATTTCATGACCAGAAATTCACGATGTAGCGACTCCCACTCTTTATCGCCTCAATTCCTGAATTCCAAAAATTCAATTTCCTTGCTCTCCGGGCCCATAGCACAGTTGTCACCCTTAAAACCTATTATGGTTCTTCAGTCTCCGATGGCTTTGGGACTTCAGAACTTTGGGACTTCGGGTTTCGGGACTTTGGGTTTTCAGTACTCGAAAGTTCACTATGCAACGACTTCCAACTCCTTGTCACTACAATCCCCAAAATCCAAAATTCTGATTTACTTTATTCTCCGAGCCCACAGCACAGTTGTCGCCCTTAACCGCAGTGGCACGTGGAACATTCTGGAGGGTCCACATCACCCTTGGTGACATCATTGGGTCCAACCACTCTCACCCGTCTTCTCGACTCATTGGCATGTGGTACACATTCATCCGCCCACGTCCATTCCAAGCAAAATCCAACGGTTAGACTCCTTCCTCAGATCTACGGCGTAGATATTTTTGGCGTTTTGAGGTTTCGGGCATCGGGAGTTCATTCACCCCACATATTGAGCTTCCATATGCCAAAATCCTGAAATTACAGTTTACTCCTCCACTGAATTGGATGATCAACTACCTTCCTACGATCTACGGTGTAGATCATTTCGACATTTTTGGTTTCAGAGGTGTTCACCTTCCTGACTTCCCATATCCCAACTTTGTGAAATCTGAAAGGTTCTCGTGACTAACTCAAGCGCGACTCTGCCAGATCTAATGGTCGAGCCTTCCTCCCAGATCTACAACATAGATCTTCTCAGGTTTTCGGGTTTTCGGGAGTTCACGTATCATGATTCCCACTCTCCTGTGCAATTCAAAAGAGATTTTAATCCTTCTGCACATTTTCTAGATCCGATGGTCATGAGGGCTCACCTTCCCTCCTGAACCAATCCTAAGGCTCTAGCACTACCTGTGTGGAGTCCTCTCTCCCTATGGCCATATACCACACCAGTTGCGGTTTCACAACACTACCTCTTGAGCTTATAGGCATGGTCAAGTAAATCCTTGACACTCCGGACCATACCAGGGTGTGAAATTGGTCTTCCAGACACAATTTCTCCTCTCACCCTCGATCCAAAGACCACTCAACTACCCATCTAGGCTCAATTTCGAAACCTTGGCTTTGATACCAATTTGTAGCACCACTTTTCGGTTACCAAGGCTTAATCCCTCTTAAATAAAACTATAACACCACTTTGTACATAGCTCATACTAGCATTATAGTAATAACATGCATTTAATCAATAAATTCAATTAAACTCAGAGTAAACATAAGATTTACTGCTATAATCAACAATCAATAGTATTAACATTAAATTGATATACTGAGGGAATACATGAATAAACATCATCTGATACTTATCTTTGAAATAGTGGTAGATTCCACCAACCCTGTGTAGACCTTGCACGAACCTCCCATCGTTAGACCGCACTGCTCATCAGCTTAGCAGTGGGGTCACCCTTGAGCTGGGACTAATCTCCACCCCAAGGAAAGGAATCCTAGTCTAGGTTGAGGTTATAGGGAAAACAACACAGAAAAACTGGAAGGATTCTTCCTAAGATGCCATCTTACGCCCACTACTACCAGACTCTCATTCCCCACATGCATGTTCCACCCAGGAGTATACACCTTCACAAGAACAGTCCATCGGTGGTAACCTCCCTCTCTGGGTCTCGGTAACAGGCCGGATCAGGAAGTCTCAAATCCTAAAGATGGTATTGGACACTCTCTGGAAGAAACCACTTCCTAGCAAACTCTCTCACCCAGAGAGAATTGCTCACAGGCTGGGCAACCTGCCTCTTCCAACAAAAATCACCTCCCTCAACTGGAGAGAGGTCATACACAGGCTCAATCACAACTTGCACTGGCCAGCAAGCCTTGGGTAGTCTAGCTCTACATGGCCACCACAACCGACCGAAAAAACAAACACGGGCTTCCAAAACAGGCTTAGCAATGGCGCAAGGTCTCATAGTGTTGGTTCTCAGGAACGTCTAACAAACAATCCACGTAGGGAATGACACAGGTTCCATGGCTCAGAATGGAGAGGGTGAACCTAGCCTTTTCAGAAATGAACATGGGATTCTTGTCTTTCAAAACAGAGGATATACACGGTCTTTTAGAGCCAAACACAAGCTTTTCGGCTCACAGGGAAGCATGAGGGTTCTCTACAAAGTTTGGGTCGGTCGTACTACTCAGAGCTCCGTACACGCTTAGGCAGTCGGGTGGAATGGGCGAGGAACCCCTCTCACAGATCATCTTGGCTTTTTTATTCACATGCACCAGGGTTAACACTTCTTACCCATGGGATTGCATGCGTTCCATCAACATGCATTCCTCCCCATTTGGAAGTCCCTTGTCCTTCCCCAAGAACTTAGGATAAAACATCACATTCAACATAATTCACATGGCTTCTTGGAATAATAATAAAATATTATTCCCAAGGGTTAAGCCCTTAGGCTCAACACTTAGCCCCTTTTTCTCACCTTCCAGCCCTTAATTCCTTGCCCACTCTATGGAAGCTCAGTCCCCCATCACTCATTCATCATGGTCATTCTACATGCAATGGTGTCTATATTTTATTAATGTGTTTCATACATAGAGATAAAAAATTAGGCCCTTGGCCTACAACCCTTAGGCTCTCTGGCCTAACAATCACATAAGCCCACAACCTTATACAAACTTAGCTCTCCAGTCTACAACAAATATTTACAATTCATTTCATAAACCAGATTTACAAAGACTCAGTCTTGGGGACACTACACAACTTATCCTTTTTCATTCATTTTATTCTTGAACACCCATTTGGAACCTATTATATTCTTATCTTCAGGTCTAGGAACAAGCTCCCAAGTATTTTTCTTTTCAATTTGATCAAGCTCTTCATTCATAGCTCTAATCCAATCATCATGGTTGTTGGCTTCATCAAAATTTTTAGGTTCAATCATAGATAGAAGAGCAATCTGAGATTGTTCAGTGTCTTTAACGAATTTCCTTCTTTTATGAACTTTGTTTATATCTCCAATTATTTGATTTTCAAGATGATTCTTTCTAACAATTCAGAGAGGTGATTTTGTTTCTTTCTTCTGATATGTGCCAGTCTGATTATTCGTATCTTCATCTAATTCAAATTATTCCCTTTCTGATCCTTGGACCTTTTCATCTTGATCTTCAACTATATCTTTTGTGCTTGGTTCAACACTGCTTACATTTCTGTCTAGGACTTCTTCATCAACTTTTATGTCGATACAATCAACCAATTTATGTAGCCTCTTATCATAGCATTTGTATCCTTTATTGTTTGTAGCATAACCTAAGAAGATACCTTCATCATATCTATCATCATATTTGCCAATATTTTCATCATTATTCTTGATATAACATTTACTCCCAAAGACTTTAAAATGCTTGATTGAAGCAGGTCTTCCAAACCATAGTTCATAAGGAGTTTTGTAACTGTGTGGCCCGAGATGAGCTTTGTTAAGGATATGAACAGCTGTATGAATTGATTCCACCCAATATGTCTGAGCAATATTCATTTCATTTATCATTGATCTTGCCATCTGTTGAACTGATCTATTCTACCTCTCAACTACTCCATTTTGCTGTGGAGTCCTTGGAATAGTGTATTCTCGTTTGATTCTGTGTTTATCATAGAACTCTTTGAAGTTCCATGAACTAGACTCTCCTCCTCTATCAGACCTTACTACCTTCAATCTTTTTCCTGTTTGATTTTTAGTCAGAGCCTTAAACACTTTGAATTTTTCAAATTCTTCAGATTTTTCCTTCAAAAAGGAAACCCATTTTAGTCTAGAATAATCATCAATGATCAACATAAAATAGTTTTCTTTTCCTGTACCTTGTTTTCTTGACGGTCAACATAAATCCATATGTGCTAACTGGAGAGGTTTTTCTGTTGAAGGAAAGTTATTTGATTTGAACTGTGTCTGAGTAAGCTTTCCTATCTGGCAAGGTTTACAAACAGAGTCATATGGCTTAGATATGTTTGGAAGATCCTTTACTGCCCCATTGTTTCTAAGATTGATTATATGATCAAAATTTAAGTGACCAAGTCTCCTATGCCATAGCCAACTTTCATCATACTTACTTAAGTGGAATTCTTCTTTTTCTTCTTTTAACACATAGACATTGTTTTCTGTTCTTATCCCTTTTGCAGCCAACTGTCTTGAATTCACAGACTTTATTTTACAATATTTAGAAGTAAAAACAACTTCACATCCTCGGTCATAGACTTGACTAACACTAAGAATATTATGTTTCAGACCATCTACAAATAACACATCTTGAGATTTTCTTTTTCCATTTCTCACACATACCATTCCTTTACCTTTTATTTTTCCTGGTGCATCGTTTCCAAAAGCTACATTTCCTGATTTGTTTTCACTTAGAGTTAGAAACTTACTTTTGTCTTGAGTCATATGTTTGGAACATCCATTGTCCATATACCATGGATTCTTTTGTCTTTGGGCTGATAACACTAATCCACACTGGTCATCTTCTTTCTTCTTCCAAACCTTGAAATTTTCAACAGCAGGATTCAAGTTTGGCTTATAGTTCCTTAAGCAACAGTTTGCAACTTTATGTCCATAATTAGGGCAGTTGTAACATTCTGGTTCACTGAATAACATATCATAATTATTGTTATGCTCATAAATGTTATTATGCTTCACATGCGTCCTTATCCCAATCATCACATGATTTATAGTATGTGATTGTATGTTGCTTGGTTGTCTCAATCTTTGTGGTGGCAGATAATTATTCCTTGAATAACTTAATTGCTCATATCTAAATCTTAAAGAACAATTTATAGATTTGTGACCAAAGTTAGAATACAAAAAACAATATCCATAGAAAAATCCTTTGTACTTGGAAAAATATTGTCTTCTTTGAGTGGTTCGATTTCTTTCATGCTGATAGTTTCTATGATCTACAGATTTGCTTTTGGTACTTTTTCTTTCATTTCTTCTTGGTGGTTGATTTTTTTTCTTTGTTTCTACAAAGTGGTTGTTGTCAATGATTGTAGATTTGACAAACTTGATGGGTTATGTATTACTTGGATGATCACTACTTGATCCTTCTTCATAGCCCAAGCCAGCTTTCAACATTGGATTCTTTTGCTGATTTAGAATGGAAGTTAATTCTTCTGAGGCTTTAATACTTGACAGATTTTGGTGATACAATGTCTTAAACTTCTCCATTTCTTTTCTGGCTTTTACTATCTCTTCTTATAAGGCTTCACACCTCACTTTCTTCTCTGATAATTGTTGTTTCAGAATGTCTTCTATTTTCTTTGCCTCTTATAAATCCACTTTTAGTAGATCAAAGTCTTCATCAAATTTTTTATCATTCATTTTAAACTGCATCAACAACCATTTTTGTTTAATCTTCTTACATCTCAGTCTGTCAATTTCTTCCAAAGCACTGATTAATTCACATTCCCTATCCACCACATCTTCTTCATCATCCATTTCACCTCCTGAATGTTCATCACCAAGATATCCCATATCCATAAGCATTAAATCATTCACTTTGTACTCACAGGATGAATCACTATCTATGTCTTCTGAGGAGTTGTCATTGTTTGCACTCAAAAGTTTATTTTTACTATATTTCTTCAATTTGTATTTCTTTTCATCATCAAAGTTCTGATCCTTTTTCTAGTGAGGACACATAGATGCAAAATGACCTATAATACCACAATTAAAACATTTGAAAGGGAGCTTGCCTTGATAT
>JASDQU010026544.1:16416-27579 GCA_032191745.1 Picea mariana
TTCTCATTTCCTTCATAACTATTAATAAGTTTATCCCACATTTCTTTGGCAGTTTGGAGATGCATCACCTTTACAAACTCAACTTTTGTAAGTCCATTCAAGATTGCATTCATTCCCTTAGCATTAAAGCTAATTCTAACTTATCATCCTTGGAAGCTAGCACAACAGGCTTTATGTATCCAGTCTCTACTACATCCCAAACATCAACACCTAAGGCCATTAAGTATGTTCTCATTCTAATCTTCCAGAAGGAAAAGTTTATTCCATCAAAGAGAGGAGGCTTATTGGGTGAAGTCCCTTCATGACTTGTTATGTTTAAGCTTATAGATCTACCTTTAAATAAAGGAACCAGATCTGATACCAATTGGTGAAAATACTATGACCACTGAGAGGGGGCAGGGGGTTGAATCAGTTGTTATTGTTCTTAAACAATTTATGACTATCCAAACAATTTTTAGTCTCTTCCAAGTGACCATCAATATTATACAACATATGAACAACATGAGTAATGAAAATTAGTCACACANTTATCTATGTTTGAGCATAAACTCAAAGTGAGGCTACTACCTCTTTTTTACAAGCTCCAACTTGTTGAGAGAACCAACTCTCTGGTTTCTCTAGCACCCACTAGAAGGAAGCACCAAATCCCTGAGTGTTGCAGCACCAACTGGATGGAAGCACCTACTTACACTAATACAAGGACAAGCTTGTATACAAAAAACTCTGTGTTTTCCCAAGCACCACCGTGCCACCCTATTTTTCTAGCCACAACCAGATGAAAGCTCCAACTTTCAGTATTCAAGCACCAACTTGAATAATAGAGGACTACAGCCCTCCCTAGAACTACCTAACCTCCTTGATTATAAATAAATGATTGAATAACCAACAATACAGATGTTTCAATTCTTTCCACTTCTTCTCTGTTTTGCAATTCTTCTCTTCTTTTATTTGTTCTTCAATTTTTTTCTTCTTCTATCTATTCTATAGTTCTACTCTGCTTCAAACTGTTCTGTAATTTTTCTCTACTTCAAACTGTTCTACATCTCTGAGTTTTATCTCACACTATGCATACTGTAGTTTTACCTTTATTACAGTTCAACTCATTTTTCCAGTTCAAACAACCAACGTTCCACATTCATTGCATTTCCATTTTATCCTATACCACCTATTTAGTTACACCTTGAATCTCCAAGAAAATGCATCAGCAATTGAATCGCCAAACGTCGAAGAACTATGATTCAGTTCTACTAATTGAATCGTAACTGATTAATTAACTGTGAAGTGAAACAGTATCCCTTCGATCATATTACCAATTAATAAACACCATTGGATTAATTCCACAAGGTCTCACGTTTATCTCATATGCCCACTGGCTATGGACGAATGCTAAGAAAAATTGATTTCACATTTTGCATTTCGACATTCTTGTGATGAAGGGTCTTGACTCTCCATGTCACGATCACCGAAATAGAGCTTGGTTGCACTAGCTCCTTCTGTTCTCATGACCATCGACGTTGACCTTGCACTTATCCAAAAATTACTTCACGATTCTCAACTTCGAGACTCATGTGATGAAGAGTCTCGACTCTTTATGTCGCAATCGTTGAAATGGAGCTTCACTGGACTGGATCATTCCCTTCTCGTGACAATCGATGGTGACCAAGCACTTATCCACAAAGCACACTTCACGATTCACAACTTCTGTCGTGATTCTCCTTAACTCCTCCAACTCCTAGTATCTGAAACTCCAAAATGGAGTCAGATCAACGGTCCACACTCTCCGTTGATCGACGACTCAAACTGAATTGTGGTTTTGTGTTTTTCAATTTCAAAGGATAGAGCTCCTCCTTCCTTTGAATTTCCAGTCAGCAAAAGGATGACCTCTCACCATGTGTAGTCTACATCCAATGGTCCACGACCCTCGATCCAAGGGTTCATATCAATCCTTGATCAAACAACCCAGATTTTTTTGGGATATTGCATATCGTGAGTTCCCACACCATGCTCCATTGACCCCTCCAATGTGAAAGTCAACAAAATTCTAATCGCTCGCCATGTGTCCTCCTCAACGATGGACGGTCCTCTTGCTTTCGGGACTTTGTAAGACCACTTCATTCTGTACTTAAACATCATGGTCCTTCTTCTGGATCCAATGATGGTCAGTCCTCACACTCTGATCCAATGTCTAAGATTTGTTCTCCTCTTTTGCGTGTTCTTCCTATCTGTATTTAGATCTGATGGTCAATGAGAATTCTGAGTGGGTGATCCAATGATCACTGTTTATCTTCATTGTTAATATTTCCATGCCATCATCATTGCATTGTTGATCATGTTGATCTCACCATCAATGACAAACATGTTGTCTGCATCTTATGTCTATAAATATGCCAACAGAGGGCTAATCCATGAGTCTTCATAGGGATATGATAAAAAAACATAGTTTCAAAAGGACCTTTTCTGGTTGACCTGCTCCAATATGGTAAAATAAGGCTACTAAATTCAACGAACAAAACTTCTTTTTGTATTGCACAATTTGCATTTTTTTGTATTCTTTGTCCAACTGCAATGGAACCAACCTATGGGCTTCCTTTGGAAACAACTTCATATATTACTCCAGTGTATTATTCAAGATTTTTTGTAAGACTTGTATAAAAAAATATAGTTTTTAGACAACCTAAACATTCTAGACATTGAAACAAAAATTCCAGTTCATTGAATGTAAGTACATCAATAACTATCATCCATGTTGACAAAAATCAAAATTGTATGTTGACATAGCTTGGAAAATTTCACTATGGAATGGAGGAGTGATCATTCAATTTAGTTTTGAGGACTACATTGTTCGACTATAGCTTTCTATTCATATACCTAGCCTTTTTGGACAAGTTGCATTGCTCTTTGTTCTTTGATTTTAATTTTTGGAACTTTTTCTGCAATTTTCTATTCCATGACTCTGGGGTTTAATTTTATTTCTTTAGTTTATTTAAGACTACCTACAACTTTTTAATACTTTTCTTTTCTTATATATCCCCTATTCCTTCTCAAAATCCACATAATCTTCCTCAGGTGCAGGTCTATTGAGATCAATGGAGAGTTTATGCTTCCTTGGCCTCATTTCATATTTGTGTTCATTAAAGGTTGATCCTTTAATAATTTCCTTTGAATATGATCTTTGAAATTTTCTCTTCTGCATATTTAGCTGAATTCTATATTTCTTATATATCAAATTTTGGTAGGTCATACATTTATGGAACATATGTAGGGTCTTCCTCTAAGTGAGAAGATTCTCTGTCCAGTTTTGGAAGTTCTTTCTTTCCCTTTACATTCTTCATAATAAAATCCTCAGTTACATCCTCAGCTATGATGATTAAGTTATCTTTATTGACACATGGTTTACACATAGGCTTTGATTTCAACCTTAACTTGTTTTTTGGTCTATTATTGGGCATGATAGGATAAGTTACAAACTTCTTGCATTTACCTCTTTTACTCTGATTCACTTGTGGAGATTCTTCAACAAGTGTATCATTGGTTTCTGCTTCAGATTTTACTTCTTGCAATTGGTTTCTGCCTCATATATACCCTGTCAAAACCTATAAATTTATGTTTTTAAAGGAAGAGGATTCAATATCCATCTTGATTTATTCTTCCTGCTAAAATTCCAACTTACTTTTACTTGATATGGTTCTTCTATATATAGGGGATATTTCCTTCATTTTCCCAGAAACTTTTGAAGTGTTTCATTTATTTTTTGAAGCCTTGTGTTTGTTTTTTTTCTATCTTGATCATGAAGCCCTAAATAGATTAACCATTGCTTCCATGTCACTTTAACCTCTCTCAATGCATACAGAACTAATATCTTTATCACACCTTTAATGAAATAATCTTTTATGAGCAGTTGTAGGATAATTATGTGCCCTTTTAGACATTTTAGTCAAACGTTTTAACAAATTAAAGGGTAAACTCATCTCTACATCTCCATTTAATTGCATAAAAATTATGATATGGTAGCATTGAGCATATGAATACCTACCCTCACAGGTTATATACTTCCTGACAATTGCCAAAACACTCTGCCATTATCACTTTAACTATTTTCTCTGTATCCCTTGACTCCAGTCTGGATGATGATTTTGTGGAACTAAAAACTGATTGGATGAACCAACAAGTAGTTGATTCCTTTTCCACCATCTCTCACCTGCTACTGGTAAGTGACATGTTTCCCTGATTGCATGCTCTGTTACATAAATCAAGACATTCCCTACATGAGTTTTGAAACCATTGAAGATTTGTTTAAAAAACATCGAAACCTTCTGGTGGTATCCCTGGAAAGTATAATAGAATTTGAGCGATCATGCATTGATTAATTTTTGCATAATCTCAGGATATGGTTCCAACATTTCTCCCCCTATTAGTTCCAAATGATTAACCAGACAAATTTTCTAAGATTCCATTACTCTAACTTCGATCTCTGTCAACTTACAGACACTAGGGTTTCAGTTTGATGAATTTAGAACTTTTCCTGCATAGGTAAGTGATATAGAGAGGTTTCAGCAACTGCAAAATGATGTTAGGGTCATGAAAAATTCAAAATTGTATCTTTATATGCTCTAGATCACGACCAAACCCCATTTTTTGTGAATGTACTAATAAGTGTACACTTTTTTTTTATTAAAACGAGTCCTTGTATTGAATCATCATTTAAACAAGAGTTATTACTAATGCAAGATTCTATATACAATATTCTGATTGATCTTTAACTGTTAACACGGTTTTTGAGACAAAATATGTTTAAATCAATGACAAAAACAAGTGAAACACGAACATTGGCATTCTTGTAGCGGCTTTGTCTCTTTTCTAAACTTTGGATAAAATTCAAATTTTGCCTCCAAATATCATAGAAGATACTCAAATTGTCTAAAATTCAATTCTATCTTACCAATAACACATGCAAAAAAGGTTCAAACAAATAAAAAATGGTGCAGACCCACTCGGCCCTCAGGTCGAGGATCCGCTTACAGGATCATTCTTCATTTCCCTTTGAGTCGGATCAGCTCTTTCAATTTCTTGCTTGAATCTTCTTTATTTTGATCCACAGGTCCTTTCAAAAGCTTCCTTGGCACAAATGACACTAGGTGCAAGCTCCCGCTTCTCTGCATGACCACTAGCTAGGCTTCCCACTAACGCTTCTCACCTTTCGCCACTTCACAAATCGAAACGTTGGACTTTCATCCCCTTATCTTATGAACCCCTGAGACACGAAAATTCAATGGGGTGTTGACTCTCTTCAATAAGCAATGCGTTTCTGCCTGTCTATTCCATGAGCCCACCTTGTGATTTTGCCACGTGTTCCTTACGCTCAACTTCGCTCCCCGAAGTACTGTCTCCTTTATATCATGACACCCAAAGTGACGAGATCCAAAAATCCTCAATACTTCTTATCACATCTCGTGACCTTGCGACTTCTCCTTCTAATCTTCAACTCTTCAACTATCGAATTCTAACACGTTGTCCATGGGGTCCCACAACGAAACTTGTCACCCTTTCAGGACTTTGCCTTTCACAACCTAGAGTACCCAACCTTTGGGCTCTCACCTCATGAACCTCCAAGTTCATGAGATCTCTATATCTCTGCCACCTATCCTCCCTGTATGGATGGCTCTGATCCACTCGCCACTCACTACTCACCTTTCGTGACTTCATGAACCTCGATGCAAAACCTTTGACCCTTCAACTCACAAAACCTTGAAATGAGATTTCGCGAGCGATCCAATGGCCCTGGCTAACTTGGATCCTACAACCCTGATTCTTCTGAGCTTATGCTTGAGGAAATATTATTAATGTACCTACTTCTCTGCAAGATTCTGATGGCTCTTGTGACTTTGCGAATTCTTCTCAAAGAATTCTGACGATCTGTTTCTTCCTCGACAATTCCTGCGAATTTAACCAAGTATTTCTTTGCGGAACTTACCCGCGTGCAACGCAAAATTGCTATGCCTCCTTTCAATGCTTCAAGGCACCAACCTTCTGTGATTTTCTTTGACAACTGCAAAGACCCTATCCTTCCTGAGCTTTCTCCAACTCCGAGTCTTAAACAAGACTTCTGCACACAGTCCTTGCGGCCAATCCTTCAATTACTTCAAAGAATTGAAGTCCTTCGACTCTACGCACTCCCTGCAGTAGTAGTCCTTCAACAATTTCTCAGGTTCACAAACTCTGAGACTTTACTCGGCCTGCGCACACCTTGCATGGATCCTGTGCTCAACTTGCACTTCTATGAGAATGATAACAATTGTTATCCCTCCTAAGATTTCAGAGATAAAACTATGAACTCTTGTCAATGCGCTCCTTGCAGGCAACTTCACTACACTCCTTTCAAGAACTCTTTCTCAGATAGAGAAACAATTGAAACTCATTCCTTACTCTCTCTTATACTTCAAACACAAAGCATGAAATCATATACACAGCATATAAAGAAAATGTATAATAGAAAGTAAGCATCCATGAGCATAACACTCAACATGCATACACAGAGAACAAATACAACACCATGAATTTGAATCGAAGCTCTTTCTTCAATTCAAATCTCTATACATGGGTGTTTTCAACTACAACTCTCTACTATCTTCTCTATGCTCTATTCTCTATCTTGACATAATAATCTTTCCACTATACAATGAGGGTGTCTATATCCCTTTTCCCTCTTGCGCTCTAAAAATGTCTAATCTAAGCATTAAATTCTATCTACCTACATTCATTACACATAGAGGCTCCTATCTACTATGGACAAGAGCGGATCACTCAAGGTCCTTTTACAATAATACAAGCATGACTCCACTTAATTAATTCATTAATATATCAAAACATTTTCAAAAAATGTGCTCGATGCTTTTCCAGCTGTCTCTTATCTCGGCATTGTCTCGTTGTTGGTTATGCTTGCATGCCTTGCGATGCTCCTGCATCATACTCCCTCGCTTGAAAATTTTCATGGGCTCTTGTCCATGAGCTTGTGCATAGTCTGTCCATGCTTTTGGATTTTTGCTTCGTTCTCCCAGCTGGCATCTTCAACTGGATGGCCCTTCCACTTGACCAAGTATTCAAAGTATTACTTTCGCCTGGTCCCCTTACCAACTCTTTTGTCCAGTATGCACTCCATCTACGGCTTTTCTACAACTGGCATATGTTTTGTCCACTGAATCTCTAGTTGTTCACTACCTGCTTCTACTTCCTCAGCTTTATAAGGGTACAAATCTAAGACATTGAATATTGGAGAAATTTTGATCCCATCAGGTAATTCAATCTCATATGCATTCGCCCCAAATTTCTTCAAGACCTTACATGGTCCGATTTTCTTTATCTTCAGTTTATTATATGTTCCACTCGAGAACCTTTCCTTTCTCAAATGTGAAAGGATCAAATCACCAACTTCGAACTGAAGTTGTCTCCTATGTTGATCTGCTCTTCACTTATATTCTTGGCTCGAACTCTGCAATTGTTCCTTCACCTGGCTGTGAAGTTCCTTCGTCACCTTTGCGAAATCTTCTGCACTAGCGCTCCTAGTCGCAATTTGTTCTGAATCCCTCACCTCAGAAATTCCTCTCGGTTGCATGCCATAAACAATTTGAAATGGCTATGTCCTACGCTCCCATTAAGCGAGTCATTATAAGAAAAATCCACCTGTGGTAATATGTTTTCCCACTGACTGTGGTGTTCTGTCACCAAGTTCCTCAGCAAGTCTCCCAAACTCCCGTTCAGGACTTCTCTCTGCCCATCCATCTGAGGATGATAAGCTGAACTAAATGACAAGTTTTCTCCCAGATTTTTCCATAAGGTTCTCCAGAAGTTTCCTATGAACTTGGTGTCTCGATCTGAAACTATGCTCCTTGGTAAGCCGTGAAGTCAAATGACTTCTTTGAAAAATAGGTCCACAATGTGAGTTGCGTCACCAGTTTTCTGACATGGAATGAAATGTGCCATTTTGGAAAATCTATCCACTACCACAAAGATTGAGTCAAAACCTCTTTGTGTTCTTGGAAACCCTAATATCAAGTCCATGCTGACTATATCCCATGGCCTGTCCGGTATGGGTAATGGTTGATTAAAACCTGCATTCTACCTCTTTCCTTTTGATTGATGACAAATTCTACATCTATCCACGAATATTTTGATGTCTACTCGCATTCCTGGACAAAAATATGACTCATTCAACTTTGCGAATGTCTTGTCATGACCGAAATGTTCGGCCAATCCTCCACTATGTTTCTCCTTCAGAAATTCTCCCTCATGGATCATTTTGGAATACAAATTTGATTACCTTTAAACAATAATAGTTCCTGGATCATGTATCCTGCCCATTGGCTTCTATCCTCGAGAATTGGATTCTCATCTGCTTCATACGCCTCTTTAAAATCTGGATCATCTCTGTACATGTCCCTGAGATCATCAAAACCGAGTGTTTTGAATCTGAACTCCTGCAACAACAAACATTTCCTACTCAAAGCATCAACAACTTTGTTAGCAGTTTCAGATATATGTTTAATCACAAAAGTTAAATTTTGCATATATTCAACCCATTTAACATGTCTTTGATTCAACTTATCCTATTGAGTCACAAATTGCAATGCATTATTATCACTATACAAGACAAACTCCTTAGGAATTAAGTAATGTCTCCATTTTTTCAATGCCTGAATAATAGCATGAAATTCCTTATCATACGTGGAGTATTTTATCTTGGATTCATACATCTTCTCACTGAAATGTGCTATTGGCATGTCTTCTTCATTAAAGATTGCCCCTATTGCAAATCCACTTGCATCACATTTTACTTGAAATGCCTTTTGGAAATCAGGAAACACCAGAATTGGTTGTTCCATAATTTTCCTTTTCAACAAATTGAAGCTTTTCTCAGCCTCTTTCATCCAGTAAAACTATTTGTGTCACTTGTTCACTGTGTCCATCATCGGTGCACTAATTCCACTAAAATTTCTGATGAACTTCTGGTAGAAACTAGCCAATCCATGAAAACTTCGAACTTCAAAGATATTCTTTGGTGACGGCCAATTCTTAATCACCTCCACCTTATCTGGATCCATCCTCAACTTATCTTTAGAAATAACAAACCCCAAATAAATGAGCTATGTCTTCATGAATGAGGATTTCTTCATGTTTATCAGCCGCTTCTCTTGTTGTAACCTCTTCATCATTGTAGCCAAATGTTTCAGATGTTCTGCCTTTGTTTTACTAAAAAGCAGTATGTCATCAAGATACATAATGCCAAATTTTCTGATGAAATCCTTCATGACTTCATTCATAAATCTCATGAAAGTACTCGACGCATTTGTTAAACCAAATGGCATAACAAGCCATTCATACAACCCTTCGTTAGTCTTGAAAGTTGTCTTCCATTCATCACCTTCTCTCATACGAATCTGGTGATATCCACTTTTCAAATCAATCTTTGAAAAAACTTTGGCTCCACTCAAGCAATCCATCAGATCATCCATCCTTGGCAATGGAAATCTATACCTGATGGTTATTTTGTTGATTTCCCTCTAGTCAGTACACATCCTCCAGCCTTCATCTTTCTTTGGACTGAGTACTATTTGAACAACACACAGACTCAAGCTTTCTCTGACAAAACCTTTGTCCAACAAATCCTGGACTTGTCTTTTGACCTCTTCATTCTCTTGCGGCATCAATCTGTACACTGCTTTGTTTGGCAAACTAGCTCCAGGTATGAGATCACTTTGATGACTTATACTTCTAATCGGTGGCAACAAATGAGGTAGTTCATCCACTACTATGTGAGTGAACTCTTCCAGCAGTTCCTGAACCTCTTCTAGTAAATCATCTATCCTTGTGCTAGTTAAAACAATCTTTGGCTTCCTGACCACAATGAATTGTGGTTCCTCCTTTTTCTTAACCTCTGTAAGAAGTTCCTTCCCACTCATGAGAAGTACAGTGTTGCTCACCTCCGATTTTATTTCTTTATCTTTGATCGACAACAGCATGTGAGTTCTCCCATTTTTCTCTAGGGTGTATGTGTTCATTCTCCCGTCATGAATCACATTTCTATCATATTTCCACGGTCTACCCAGCAATAGATGACAAACATCCATGGGAATGGCATCATAGAGTATTTCATCTTTATACCCTCCTATTTTAAACTCAACTAAACATTGCTTAGTGACATTTACCTGATGTCCTTTCTGCAACCACGAAACTCTGTATGCTCTTGGATGATCAATCATCTCAAGCTCCGGTTTTTCTAACATCTCCATTGAAACAAGATTGTCTATGCTACCATTGTCCACAATGACCCTGCATACCCTGTCCTTGGTCTTGGAAGCAGTCCGAAAAAGTCTGTTCCTTTGGACCGAACTCTCCACTTCCTTCTCTGGTGTCAAAAGAGCTTTCCGCATCATCAACGATCTTCCACCTTCAGCATCCTCTACCTCAACATTCTTCCTTATGCTTCGGCAATGTGAGTCTCTCCTTCCTCTTTCTTCTTGTCTGGACATTCATAAGACTTATGTCCGACCTTTCCACACGTGAAGCATTTTATCACTCCACCTCTTCCTCTTCCTCTACCTCTAGTACGACAAAAAATGTTGTTATCAGCATACTCTCCTTTCTGATCAACATACTACCTTCTCTATCCAGCATATAGCCCTTTCTGTGAGCTTCCACCTCTCTCAATATAAGTTTTCTTCCATTCTTCCTTAGGATTCTGATTTCTATCTTGGATGACTGATTTTCCCCTAGCTTGACTTTTGCCTCGGCCTCTTTGACCTTGTTTTTGGCTCAGCTTCTCTTTTGCCTTTAGAGCCATTTGATAAGCATCTTCCACCGTTTGGATGGTCATCATTCTCATCTCATCCTAAATTTTGTATCTCAGTCCATTCATATACCTGGCAACCTTTTCATCATCACTTTCATGATGACCTTGTTTGATGTTCAACCTGTAGAACTCTTCAGTATATTCCTTCACTGACATCAGCTTCTGTCTCAAATTCTGCATTCTCCGAAACAAAGTAATTTGGTAATCCCTGGGAATGAATTTCGCTTTCATCTTTGCAATCATCCTATCCCAACTCTTGATTTTCTGCTTACCTTGGCATCGTCTGTCAGCTTGCAGTTCATCCCACCACAATGCGGCAT
>JASDQU010026545.1:0-20297 GCA_032191745.1 Picea mariana
CCACTGATAAAGAATTCCATAAAGAAATCATATGACATGCCCTCTGTTCTGAAAGCCAAGTGCTCAAATGTGGAAATTGTTGGACACACCTACCACACTTAGAGGGGGGGTGAATGAGTGTGGGGCTCTTTTTCCCAAAACTTCCCTCTTACACAAAACTCATTAGTTAGCATTCAACTTTTACTCATTACTCATTGCTTTCATTTATAACCAGTTAGATGTGAACACATATCAACAACATATATGGGCAATATATCATGAACAAGTCATCACCATAAGGAATACAAAGAACACAAGATGTATGCACAATTTTTTCTTATTATTATGGACAACAATCCGGGGGTTTTCCAGCAACAACTGAATAGAGTACAACTCTACAAGAGCACCAGCTCTATAATGAAAGACTCATATTACACCATCAACACCAACTGAGATGAGGCAACAATCCTCAAAAAATATCAATCTGTCAACAGGTACACGACCTGTCAGTAGTGATCCCGCGTGTGTACGCTCCCTGACTCACTACAGCTTGCGTATGCACACAACCAGTGTATACGAAAACCTGCGTATACTTTCTGAGCCTCTTAGGGTTTGTCCTTCAAGACCAACTCAGATCCTCTGCAACCAATATATCATTCTCTTCTGTCTCTGACTGTCCAATATGATCACCAACCAATCAAAATGCATCCAATCTTTCCAATAGTATACTCATGCTCCACAATCAATCAATATGAATGCTATCCCAATCATGTATAAACAACTAGTATACCATAGCAATCATGTCACCACTGAATCACAAGAGTACTGCTCACTCCATCAACCAAATCAACCAAACTGAACCACATCATAGAAGCCATACCAAGAATTCCCTAAGCATTCACAACACATCAAACAATAGTATCCATCAAGACAATAATATAACCATACCAGTGTCTCAGTGGCATATATGATCCCATATAATGCAGATATGGAATATGCCTCATCATCCAAGAGCTTGGCACCAACTCAAACAAAAGTCTTCATCATTCCATCCACTATACGCACCCTTTCTTCTTACAACCTGCGTGTGTACATGCCCTGGCCCATTATAGCCTGCATACACCTCAGAAACTAGGGTTTCTGAAGCTCCGAGAATTTTGTCGTCAAGATCTCTAATATTGCCAAACCTTTGATGTGTCCATGAGATCCTCCTCTCACTTTCTTCCTCATAATAGATCTTCAATCATGCTTAATAGATCCACATCGAGGATGCTCTCACAAGAAACTCTCCATCAATACTCCACAAGATATTTTCACAAGAAGCTCTCCATTGATCCACCAAAAGGATGATCTCCAAAAAAATGTGCATTTCACAAGAGATCCTAGCTTCTTATTTATACTTTTATCTTCTAGGTCCCTTAACCCATTTCTAGGTCACTTAACCTATTTTCCTTATTTTAGGGTTAACCACTTTCCATAAATAGAAAAGTTCTCCAATACTTTATCATTTAAATATTCCTTCTTGATTTTTTCATCTTACTTTATTATTTAAATAATCCACCTTGACTTTGTCACTTTACTTTATCATTTAAATAATGATTTCTTCTTTTAAGTCACTTTGAATTCTTTGACCTTGGGGGCTTCAAACCTTCATATGGGGGTCCTCCAAATTCATAAGGCCATAACTTTCAAACCGTGAGGAGTTATGTGACATTCCACATACCACCAGAATGGCATGACAAGCACTATCCATTTAGGATAGTTTCACCAACAACTTCATTGATATTCATCTCATTATTCCATATACAAGCATGGGTCCTCCAACCATTCTTCTTATATAACTCCATCCACAAAGCATCTTTCCGTGTGGGCTTTCACCATAAGGGGACCACTTTGGAGTTCATCCATTTGTGCACCTTATCAATCATGATAAGAAAATAATGAGTCATCTTTTCATCAAACAAACTATGCATCATATATCAAATAATCCATATTTATCATGTATCAATGACAACTCATTGATCCATCTTCATCTATGCATCATATCAGCGATCCATATTCATCAATTGGTTTCCACTTTGACATCTATCATTCTCGTCAAGGACAATACATATTACATCAATCATCAATCAATCAATCCTTTGACATCAATCAATCAATCACTTGACATCAATTAATGACATCAATCATTCAAACCATTGGCATCAATGACAATGTGCTCCAACTTGGTGGATCAAAGGGTGGGTTCAGATAAGATGTTGGTGGTAGTTCCACCACAGGTGGAACAACAACATCTTTTTTAGAAGTATCCTCAGACACAGCCATGAAAAGCTTTTGTTCCTTACACTTGTTCCTGGGAAAATATTTGTCATCACAATTATAACAAAGACCCTTGAGTTGGCGTTCAACCATTTCATCCCTGATTAATTTCTAGATCTTGAGGGGAGTTGCAGGAGGGGCATAATTGGCGGGTTTAGGGAAAGGAGGAAAGGAGGGTTTGCATTTCTGGGAGGATACAATCTATTGTGCTTCATTGGCTTGTTGAGTAGATTCCAACCAAGTCTGGGGGCGTTCCATTGGAACATGGGCACGGATTTCATCTTTGAGGCCACTAATAAAGCATTCCATCAAGAAAGCATACAACATGCCCTCCATTCTGAAATCCAAGTGCTCAAATGTGGAAATAAAGTCTTCCACTTTCCCAGACTAGTTTAACTTGGTCAAACAGACTAAATGGTGGGTGTCAAAGTCAAAGCGATCATAAAGTTAGGCCACAAACTATGTCCAAGCAACATACCCTTGGCGTGCCTTTTTTCTCCATTTCCACCATTTCCATCATTCCGGATCCAGATGTAGGACACCATAACGAAGCTTGGCTAAATCATTAGTAATTCCATGCAAAGAGAAATAATGTTCCATTTGGGTGACCCATCTTGTGGGATCCAATCCATTAAATTTGTTTGCCTCAATTCTAGGAGGGTAGAGGTCTCAAGAAAAATAGGTAGTATGAGGACCTTGGTAATGGGAAGAGTCATGATCATCTTGATAAAATGGTTGTTTAGAAGAGGAAGGGTTCTGGGAACAACCCATGAAGTTTTCAAAGGTGTATTTGAGGTCTTTGATGTAGGAACAATCTTGAAGGACCTAAATAACCGAATTGATTGAGCTAAGGTTGTCATTGATATTCTTGATGTCTTCCTTGTTCTGGTGGGTGTCAGCAATCAAGGTATTGATTTCTTAGGCTCGTGTGGTATCCATTTGGAAAAATGGGCAAGAAAATGGTATAAGGGAAACAAAAGGGGTCTAGAGGGGTGGGTTGGACCACTAAGAAGAAGGCTGTCAAATGATAGGTACCACTGTGATCAAGCCGAAAAAGGGGGATCCAATGGGATAGGGTCCAAATAAGGGTTTCATAGAAGGGTCAGGTCAACACAAAAAAATTTGTGTTAAAAATGAAAGGTATCAATGGAATCGAGGCGAAGAGAGGAACCCAGTGGGATAGCTCCCAAATAAGTGTGCCGACGGGACCACTATACTCATTTTTTTTTACTCTTGCTGAGTTATACTCTGGCCTAAATAATACTGTAGTGATGAAATTCCCAAATGCTTAACAGGAAGAAATGTCTAGTAATTTGGAAACCAGAATGAAGAAGGCACAATTGCGCGGAAATAAATCTTTTCTATTCTGTTTTTGTTTCCATCCCCATGGGTAGGATATTCACGATTTCTATAGACAAGGGTTTTCCCTGTGCTATAGCTCTCTGATATACGTGCGGGGTCCAACAATAGTACTCGTCTAAATATCTTAGGGAACCAACTAAGGAGGCTAGACCGCTCCCTTAGTCGTACTACCCAACTACCCAGGTACTAGAGAGTATATTCTCGAGTGTTGTTCTCAGTGGAACTATAACAGTCAGGAGACTGATCGATTTATCTATGGAGGGCTTCAAGATATATAGGTTGATATGTATACCAATAGGGGTTACAAGGGTGGCCAACATATGTGCGCTTAAAAACCACTTGTAGTTCCTACATGTATGCTTCCCTGACCATGGATTTATGCACTGGATGGCACATCTTTGTAGCTTTAAGATGCCAGAATACATCTCTACCTTGAAAAAAATTTAACCCACAATTTTCTGATGAGGAAGGTGCTTTGATACCACTAGTAGTATTCCAGATATAAAATAGTATGTATAACAAAAATATTTTAGCATAGAAATGATAGAGAAACAACGATATAATCAAAACAACACCAGAATAATACTAGAATAATACCATAATAACACCAGAAAGAGCACCTTGATTAATGATAGCAATGTTCACTTGCCTCTTCGAGGGAGCAACCTCCAGCAGAGCAGAGCTCTATTACAATAATCTCCAAGAAAATATTTTTCATACCCTCTACTTCTATTTATACTAAATCTATCTATCCAAAAGAACAATCTAGAGGAATATCCTTCTAGAAGAAGAATATTCTATTAGGTCTTCTTACATTTGACGTATTCTTCCTTATTGCTAGCCATTATTAATATCGGCATTTATTACATGGAATTATATTATTCTACCTACATGAGGGGTTAGGGAGGTTAATTCCCTAACATGGACTGCATGTATACCTGTCGGTACGTGGGAGTGATGGATGTGTACATATTCTATCTGATGAGGTACTACTCAAGGGGTACCAATAGGGGTTACAAAGGTTTCCAACAAGGGAGAAAATTTGGTTTGTAGGCAACCCCATGAAACCATTTGTATCGCCTATGTGTAGTCTTCCCCACTGTAGGTTTACCTGTTGAACGACATATCTCTGTGCTTTAAAGACACCGATAGTACATATCTCTACCCTGGAAAAATAATTTTACCCAAAATTATTGCTAAGGAAAGTGCTCTTATACCACTTGTAAGGTACTAGATGTTAGATAATATGCAAAAACAAGAATATTTAGTAGATATAAATGGAACAACAAAATATTGAGAAGAGAAATACCACAAATAATACCTTTATTCAAAGGAAGCAATGTTCACTTGCCTCTTCGAGGGGGAAACCTCCAATAGAGAAGAGCTCTATTACAATAATTCTCAATACAATATTTCTCATGCCTCCTACTTTTATTTATACTAATTCTATCTTCTAAAGAACATTCTAGAGGAATATCTTTCGAGAAGCAGAAGCTTCTATTAGGTCTTCTTACATTGACTTGTCACATTTATTAAATAGGCCTTACTAACTAATGTCGACCTCTATTAAATGGAAAATACATTTAGGCCGTATTAATTAAAGTTGACCTTATTCCCGAGCTGCAAGAATTCAAACCTTTTTTACACCAGACCTTTGGGCCTTTTTTGAAAAAATGACATAAACACTTACACTGTGATTGAGTCAGTGACCAATTTCATGGTAGCCATGACAACGAAATGACACTTTCTAGTAATTCACCTTTTGGTGTCAGAAAAAATTTCCATATACTAAATCCAATTTTCCAACCAGACCCTCATGCACATCGACTTCTATGTGGATCTAGGCCCATATCCTATCTAGCTTGAGTTCCCAATTGGGCTCGAGCCCTACAAAAACACCCAATTTACTCTTGATTGCTTCCAAGGCCTCTTTTGTCCAAAACCTGAGAAGAAAATATGGGAGAATGGCCTAAATCGTCATGGTGTTTACTGACTCGCACTCCAAGTTGAAATCGATCGTCCATCTATGCATCACCAAACCCAAAGGGCCCCAAGTCCAATTTTTTCCCAACAAAGCATTTTTGTCTGCAGCCAAGCGCATGATGAAACACATCTAGCCTCAGAATGAAACATGGTATTTAATGGCGTACCCCAGAAGAGGTCTCCAGTTTAGTTCAAACCATCTTCCTAGCATCGCTTCACTCGATATTTTTCTTGTGAAACGTCCAACCATGGTTCTACCCTCATGACAAGTAACTTATGCAACATGGATGTCCTTTCCAACCACCATTTGGAATATTCCAATCCTTTTATGAATGCAACTAATTTTTTTTTATGGTGGTTTGATTCACTGTATGAAAAATCATTCGCACCCCTGGGACCAAGCTTGGTATTTTCTTCTTCGAGAGGCATGGAGGAAGGTTGAATCAAATAAATAGGGAGGGGGGAAGAAAATATTAATGATACATCATGGAGAAAACCTCTATTGAATGATTGGAGAGGAAAAGGCACATCTTGTTCATGTGCAAATAAGGTAGCATTAACACCAGAGGGAGGGGAATAAAGGGAAGACATGATGGATCTGTGTGATATAACTGAGCCCGAAACTCATATGACATGCATAATTGCCTGTTGATGTATAGGATATGCCCATAGTCTAGGTATTCACTATCACCTTCTTCCATATCACGTATAGATGAATGGCATATATCTTGGTAATATTTCGAGAACACTAACAAGTATCTTCTCCCGAGGGAATAAACTAGTCCGAGGAAATCAAATTCTGCCATCGAACGGAAGGGGGGAGGAAAATCAAGCAAATGGGGGTACGAGCCTAGGGCCACTAACATGTGCGTGCTATGGACAAAGCTCCATATGACCAAAATAAACCACATACAAAAATGTCCCCAACCCCTCCATTACATTAAGATAAGTATTATTATTATGCATTCATGCGAGAGTAGTCATACCTTAATATTAGTAATATTTTTCTCTTTTCTTTCTCTTAATTCCTTCAATACTATCATAGAGATGAAAATTTTCTAATATTTCTAGAAAGATAACAAGTTTAAATTATGAAATAACATGCTGTAAAAAGAGAAATTTGCATAGTAAAAACATTGTTGCTAAATTTATCTATGAATTTAAAATGGAAATGGAAATTATATGACCTGATGATTTTATTTTTCAGTTTACATGGATGTATCTCCTAATGTAGCTCTTGAGTTCTCATCTTGTCACATGTTTCCATTGTATAGATATTGGCATGTTTTCCATCTGCAACTAGAGGTTCCAAGATGGAGAGCGTTAGGTAAGTCCTTTTATCAGAAGGCCACTCAACAATTTTCCTAAATTTTTTTCATAAGTTAGTTAAGCCTAAAAATAATTTTATCATGTGGCAGTTAACAATGAAGAGGCACCTCGTCTACTTTTCAAGATGCAAGATGGTTTGTAATTGGGAAATTTGCATCTCCCTTCCTGTTCCATTGGTGCACCTGTTCCATTTTTTAAAGTTTATGTGCGTCTCCTAAACCCTTCTTCCACTAGTGGCATAGGGGAGACATCAACCTACTATGTAGCCTAGTAAGTAGGTGGTCTGTTGCAGGACACTCCAATGGGGAAAAAAATAGTACAAGAATCCTTTGAATCAAATCTAATGGATTATATTTCAATGTGTTTCTCATAACAACTCTTCGTTACAGAACACATGATAAAACATATTTAATTTTATAACTAAGTAAATTATATGGAAAAACTAGATGCACATACTCTGAGAGTAATCACTTAGAACAATCGCTATATGCCCCCACATAAACATAATAATGTGATAACTTCTAGAAAATTTTGCTTCAATTTGATTTTCTTATTATTTTAAGAATAGTAAATGGTAACTTGTCAATAATTTTGTTTTGATTTGATCTTTTGACTAATAAAGGGTTTTAAAGTTGTTGTTGGAAACATGATTCATTTAGGGCTACTCGACGAAGGTTTATGAAACGTCACAAGACGTAAGACATAATATTTTTAAGAAGTCCAAGAGACCTCTTGGAATACTTATACTTGTATCATACTAATGAATAATATAATTCATTCTCATCTCTATGTCGTGCGTCCAACAATAGTATCAAAGTGCCTTATTTCTTAGGCCGCCTAATTATCCTATGCGAGTTTTCCATAGCTGATTTTTTGTCTAGAATTTTATTTTACATGCATAAATATAGTCTGCCACTCTTCCCACCTACCTGAATGTAGTCCCTCTGCATTACTATAAATGCAAATAGGGTGTTACTCTCCATGCCCATCTGCATTAGAGTGTCTGCATGTCTATCCATCAACCTCTGTGAGTAGAAATGTCTCTGGTTGATTCCTTGTGTGTTAGTTTGTGCCCCTTTGCGTGCATGACCATTAGACGATCTATCTATCCTCTTATTTGTGCCCTCATTCTGTCATCCCGTTCATCTTTAAAATCACCAAGAAGTTATTGGGGTTTCAAAATTGAGCGCTCGTCCCTTTTTTTGTGCAAACAAACATATATGTATGAGCACTCCCAAAATATATGTACGATCACTCCCCTGGTCGCCAAGAATTTTTTTCATCTTCCTTCACGCCCATAATATTCTATATTCGATTCTAGAACCTATAATATACCCTTGTCCTAGAAGATAAGATTGCAAAACAACTTCGTAGCTCCTTGATCTCCCCTAACAAGCTTCGAAGGATTGGTCCCTATTGAGACAAAATTATTGAACCTGAATCTTACAGCACCCAGAGGGTTTCTCAAGAAATAAAATATTGGCGCCATCAATGGAAATCAAATCCACAAAAACATTGTTGGCTCAAAACATGTAGATCAGAAGCGAATGGATGGCATGGATGGTGAGCTTCTCCAAACACTATTTGTAATCATTGTTGAGTCGCATATGTATCAGTCAAATACAAGCATTAAAACTTCAAGTTCATAGTGTTAATCCACTTCAACATTTAAATACTCAGATGGGAAGAACAAAGTTCTGCAAATAGGGATGATTTTAAGGATGGAAAATTATTTTAAAATGTAGAAACCTTGGTGAATCTTACTAATCCTTCATATGCCAACTATAAATGATTGGCAATATTTTTGTAAAAATATTCAAATTTCTAAGGATTTTATATAGTTTTTATAAAATTTTGGTGATTTTTAAGGTAAAATAATTTTATCCTATAGAATTTGGGCGAATAATTTTTAAAATATTGAATCTCATTTTTGGAAAAACCATGAAAAATTAGCCCATGAATGAAATTTATCCCCTAAAATCATCCCTGTCTGCAAATGTGATGAATAATTGCACCGTATTGGTCCTCATTCATAGTGGTATCTAACTTGATGCATCATCCCTTGATCCGACAATTGGTTTCTTCCGTCCAACATCAACTTGCTTATAAAATTTGTTCCTAGGTAACCCACACCTTACGTGCCTCATGTGCATATGCCATTGATTCCTAGGTGCATATGAATCCAATCAGACCAATGTTAGGGTTACATGGATTGTGCTCTATCTCCTTCGATGAGCCAACCTTAACTTTGCCATAAATTGCGACGATCACTACAACTTTGGAGGCCAACAAAGGGTCTTCTCATATCTGCTCAATGAAGACTCCTTTAATACAACATGTTTTACATATCTGATGAAAGCTTGAGTGTTATCCATGGTTTCTTTCACCTTCGGACAAATGTTCCAATCGTAAGTTTGTTATTGTTTGGGAGCACATTTTCTGTTGGAAGTAAATTCAAACACTAATAATTTTGGGGGCCATATTTAACTTGTATATCAAGCTAGTTTGTCAAGATTTCATCTGGAGATTCTCATAGTGAAAAACATATGTTGTAAATTAATTTTGACCAATAAAATCACATCCCTGTGAGATAAAACCTAAAGGCAATGGCCGCTGCTTTACCTGATATTTTGTGGTCCTTTTTTCATTTTATCAAAATATCCATCAACATCCTTGATGAATGGATCTAAAGTTATTTATTTAGAACACAAATTTTGGAGAAATTTTACATCCATGATGATATGTGGTCAAACCCTAAAAGGTATATGAACACCTCTCTCTTATTCAAGTAGAATTGAGTTGATTTTATTTGTTTTATCAAGTTGAATATCTATGATGGCTCGATTTATTTGTAATATCCCCAAATAGGAATATTCTAGGTTTGTTGTCCAATATAGTTTGGTTATACTCTTTTTCCAAATGCATGTGGTATTAATATGATCAAGGACTTTCTACAAACATTTTGCACATAACCCATAGATAGACATTTTGAAAAACTTGTTGCATTCAATCTAAATACACCAGAAAATAGAATAGATAATATGGCACTTTATTAATAATAAAATATTGATAACACAATGTCTAGGGTTGTTGTAGCAGCTGTGACAAATCAACAAACACACGAAACTAAAAACCAAAAACTAATGTAGTGCCTTGATCTCCTCTAGAAGATGGTTCCTTCACCAATCTACAAAAAGGATAACTCCAAACCTCCAAACCCTCTCCAAGATGATGCCCAAAGATAATATGAAGCTCAAGTGAATATCATGGATGGATCCTCCTCTTAGCTAAGGTGGATCTTGCACCACTAAAACTAAACTACAATGGAAGGGTTTTTCCAAAACCCTAGTGAAAACCTTGGTTCCAAGAGAACTCCAAAGAGATCAATCCAAAACATAATCCCAAAGTGAAGTGATACCCCTCCTTTTGTTCTTCTGCCACGCCTTCTAGGAATTTCCCCTATTTGACTAAATCAAATATGACCCTTATTCCCCTTTTACTTTCACTTTAATAATGTTTAAGTAACTTATTAATCTAAAGTTGCTTTATTTCCTTAATGCCACTTTAATAACATAACATATCCTAACTAAGTGACATTAAATAACCCCTTTTGAATCCCTTTTTCTTTAATGACAAGCCACAAAATTCATTTCCACTGCAGAACAGGGGAACCCAAAAATGGGGACATGACAAATCCTCCCTTCCCAAAGATTTCTTGTCCTCAAGCAATGCCATCACACCCATAGGAACAACAAGATGAACCAAGCTTAAAATAATGATGATCATTGGGTCCCAAACCAATCTGAAATATGTGGAGCACCTACCACCCACAATGTTGTCTTGCAATGGGCTAACACTAGGGGCCTCCTAAAAGTAACATTTGGTTCTCCCATTTGTACAAGCTTTCAAACTTTCAATCCCTAAAATCCTAGGGTGCCATGCTATCACTAGAATGGACCCACCATGTTTATGTTGCACCACTCTCACCATAAATACTTGATCCTCCTTCCTAGAATGCATCCTCCACTCCTTCATCCACAAGATGTAATGCCTCAAAGAATCATCCCCACTACTGAGGATAATGTCTTTCCAATGTATCTCAGTAAAGTAAAACCAAAACAACTCTAAAATCAGACATCCTAGATAAGTCTATGTGGTCAAAAACTGATAGGGAATAAATGACACCTAACCTCCAGGAATCAAAAGGGAAATTCCTAATACTCCAACACCCCCATCCTAATGGAGTCATCCAAGTGTCATTTAAAAAATCTCTTGACACATCGTTCACAAAGTCTCTCCATGTGAACCTTTCTCGAACCGACCTATAAGTGGTAAAGTCACCAGGGTCCTAAACTAACCTGTATGATGTGAAGCACCCTCTACTCATAGCCCTGATCTACCAGGTGCCAACACAATAATCTAGTTGTCTGCCTCTGATAAGCCAGGCAATTAGAAGTTGCACAAAATAGATCAACTCTTCATAAGACCACTCCTCCAAGAAGCCAATCCTAAGCATCCTAAGACTAAACTCCATAAAGAGAAACTTTCCATCTCATCTGTATCAGATGTCGAGCTGTCAAACAATGCAATCCCTCCAATAATAATTGTCTAATTTCCATGCCCAGACTGTGCTCTCCTCTCCTAGACCCCCAAAATGAAATCCCTGAAAAGAATGAACTCACTATCCTGGATCATGTCTCACCAAGGAATCTCAGTGATGTTAAAGCCTACAAATCCATAAATAGACTCCATCACGGGTATCGTGAGGGAAAATATACCTTTCCATATGGAACAAGTCTAAAAAAAACCTCTCATAACATCCCCACAATGTCGCATACCAATCACTGTCACAACCATGTCGATCACCCTCATTATCCAAAGAAATTTATCACTTCGATGAAAGCCATGATCCCACCACCAAATTAGAATTCCATCACTCTCAATGCTTGCTAAAATATTTGTGAATCAATCCAATAGAGTCTGGATCTCCTCATGTGCACTCTGTGCATAGATCACATGGTTCAAATGAAAGACCCATGACATTCCCACGATGTCACCTGTCTCTTCCAACTGACTCAGGTGAAACTCCCATGTCCCCTTGTATATAATGAGTGCATCAAATAATAACAATAGATTCCTCTGCCACTTCTTGCAAGACTAGAAAGTGACTAGTGTGTTGGTCGACCCCAAGGGTATGACCAAGAGGTCATAATGAAATATTGAAGCAGACCTATGACTACATTGCGACCTAACCCTCATATGATGATATCCCAGATCTAGACTGATCATCAAGGGATATGCTGCTTCCTAAGTCTTACCCATTCACTCACTGATCCTGGGTAACATCAACTCATTGGCATGCTCGAGTACTCTATTAGGAGGACTCCCTGGAGGTAACACCCCACAAATTCATTGCACACTACCGAGTGCCAATGAATACCCTTGCATATTGTTGTATCTTGTAGGTGATATTGTATCCATCACTCTACTGATGTCGTCTAGACCTGTATCCCAGAGCATGCTCATGTCTTTCATATACTTTTCCATCCAATCCATGGATGCATATACTTCCTTGCAGCCTGGTCTGCAAGAAATGTGCTCAACTATCTCCTTCGTCACTAAGCCTTGATCCTTTAATGGGATCTCCAACCAAAGTAGCTTATGATCCCCACAATTCAAAACAAACGTATGGTCAAAACCCTCTACATCATAGCTCTCCTAAAGCACCTGCAAATCTGAATTCTCCTCATGTGGGATCATCACAAGAGGCTCCTGCCTCGAATCATGAGTGCCACTCACACCCTCATTGTCACAACTGCCAAAGATAATGGAGTCTATGCTACTATCAATGTTGAAGAGTGNCGTAAAGCAATATGATTCCTTGCTTCTGACCTAGTTGTTAGATGTAAAGCAAGATGTGACTGACACTGAGCTACCAACTTAACAGCTGTGACATTGAGCCAGTGTAGTACTGTGATGTGCCAGCTTAGTGTTGTGATGAGGTATCATTTTTTTACTGATACATATTGATATAGATGATGATGGCATTCTTTCGAGAATGACGATGTTGCCGATGAAGAAAACTTCCGATGACTCATAAATATGCCAACTAATGTTCCAAGATGATATTGACGATACTGTCCTCCTAATGCCACTGATGATGCAGACCTCTCTCGCTTGATGCTGTTGAAGAATACCCTTCTTGTTAAGGGGGAGTGTTAAAATAATGTAACTGCAAAGAGTATTCTTATTATTATTGATATGTTATTTATAGGATTAATCCCCATTGTGGATTAATCATGTCGGTAATTGTATTACGACCAAATCCCCTTTTGCGGATTGGTCAACAGACAATTGTAATAAGCAGAATAAGAAGTCGGCCCCAACAATTATTATTGAGACCCAGAAATATAATAAAGGTGGGTTTACCCACCCATAGTGAGAGGTCAGCTCTACCAGTGAAGACCCTTCACACGTGCCAATCTTGTATATATAGAGAGGCTAGCGCCTCACTTTATCACACAACACACTTGCTCATTTTCTAAGAGGCAAGCTGCAACTTACCAGTTGGAGAGAGGGAGAAGAGTGGCGCATATTTTGGAGAGGACTATATGTATTGGTTTGAGTTATCTCTTGACATTGTATTGGAAATTTATGATAAGGAAGTTTTTTTTGGGTTTTCTTCTCCTAGAGGGTTTCCCAAGATAAATGTTGTGTCTCTTGTGAATGTGTATTTCTCAGTGATCTTGTTCTTATGTTGCTCTTATCTATTGAAATTCAAAGAACTATAATAATGACATAAACATTAACATGATGTCATCTGGACCTGTATCCCAAAGCATGCTCATGTATTTCATATACTTTTCCATCCAATCCATGGATGCATATACTTCCTTGCAACCTGGTCTGCAAGAAATGTGCTCAACTATCTCCTTCGTCACTAAGCCTTGGTCCTTTAATGGGATCTCCAACAAAAGTGGCTTATGATCCCCACAATTCAAAACAAACGTATGGTCAAAACCCTCTACGTCATAGCTCTCCTCAAGCACCTGCAACTCTAAATTCTCCTCATGCGGGATCATCACAAGAGGCTCCTCCCCCGAATCATGAGTGCCACTCACACCCTCATTGTCACAACTACCAAAGATAATGGAGTCTATGCTACTATCAATGTTGAAGAGCATGCCAAAATCAACTGGTAACAAAGATCCTCAACCTCTCTTTCCTTTTCTTCAACAAACTTAAGAACAAGGTCCATATCCATGAACAACTGCAAGTAGTCAGATTTCATCTGCTCTAGTGCCAGTTTGATAATAAGCAATTGGGTACTAGTGACTCCATCTGCAATTCCCTTTTGCCTCTCCTCCAAATGGGTTTTCCACATAATCTCTTTAATAAACTTATGAGCACCATCTACCCTCGTCAACACTTACACAATTTTCTCCTCTGTGACCAATAGTCAGTTCTCCAAATTACACAATTTTATTTCATAGACATGGCATGGAATGTCACAAAAGGGACCAACTGACTCACTAGTAGATATTATGCAATGATGGTCCTCACATGGACTATCCTCCTCATACAAGATTCCTAGTCCATTCTTGTCCACCAAATCATCCCCTTTGTTGTCATCCTCCGTGCATGGATCATCATTCCTGTCATAAATAGGATGAGGTGTTGAATCCATGTCATCATCAACATCATACAAAAGGAAAGATGTTGGCTCCACAAAATTGGATGATTGGAACATTTCTTTGTGGTCATCAAAAGTAGGACAAGATGTTGCATCCTCATCTTCTCCATCTAGCATAGTAATGTCATCAACCTCATCGGTTAGTTCCAATGATATATCATATGTTGCTTTTTGGTATTCCTCTATGCACACATCCTTAACATGGCTAGAAGCATGCTGCTCCACCCATCCTTCCTGCTCATTTGTATTTAATTTCTTCCCTGATCCTTTAAAGGAATACTCGTCCACATTCTTAGGCCATCATCTGTACTTGAGGGTGAAATAGATTTTAAAGGGAAAAGTTGCACATATCTCCTCACCCAATGCTAGATACTCCTGATAGTAGTAAGGAATGTTTTTAATTGTTGCTAGCCTCCTCAAGATTTCAGCCACAGGCTCCAAATATTTCTCCATATCACTTAACCACATGAGTGAAAACCCTACTATCATCCTTTCTTACACATGTATGTACATAATCTGATTTCCACGAGAGAATTGTGCTAGGATATTAACAGTTTGTTGTTCATTTCAGTTATATGGTGTTCTAGTTGTGTTTTTGTTAAAACACTTTACATGACATATATCTTTAAGCTATAATTTGGTATACAATTTTTGCACAAACAACTTGTATGCATTCTACTCATAGATACTTCATCAAACATTTATCATACATCCAAGGATTCATGAGAATGGCATTTTATTATGGGTAAATTCCAACACAACAACAATACAAATCTGATAATGGTTGCTTCAAAAACTGCAACACATTACTTAAACACACAATAAACAAAAATAAAACATGGAATATGTGTTTATTTTGACCTGTACAACGCTGCCAATGAATTTGTTGAAGGAAGGGTTTATCTCCCACAAGAAAATAATCGGTTCTTAGACTATGGACTTGGCCATCACTGTCAATACACCTTCATCAAGGTAAAATTTGGCCTAGCCACATGAACACAACCCAACAATAATTAAATTTAGACCAACATTGAATAACTCAGCCCACAACAGTGAATCGATCACTGTAATATTCCCAAACCTATGTTAATTCCCTCTTGTTGATGTTGTTTTGTTTGTTGTTTGGTTTGCTTGATGTAACAATGCTTTGGTAGTGAATGAATTTAGATCAACCCTTTTCCAGGAATATTACAACTCTACCATGAATGTGTATCCACGACCTCCCTAGTAGAATTAGTGACCACCCACACAAGAAGAGACAACTTGCTAATAAAAAATTCATCCCATAGATGAAAGGGACAATTAGGATATTTAGATACTTAGGAGTTAGTTAAGACATACTTGGTCTAATGTGTCATTAGGTTCTGAATCAGGGTTCATCTCCTTGTCTTTTATCTGGGCCACCAATGACTGTTTTGAGCAACATTCATTGGTGTTGTGCTAGGGGCTTTTGTGGAAATCACACCATTTTCTAGTGTCCTTCTTTATCTTCCCGCGACCCTTTTTTTCCTGTGGCTCGGACTGGTTTTCA
Source organism: Picea mariana (assembly GCA_032191745.1). Classification (NCBI taxonomy): domain Eukaryota; kingdom Viridiplantae; phylum Streptophyta; class Pinopsida; order Pinales; family Pinaceae; genus Picea; species Picea mariana. The sequence goes on from JASDQU010026545.1 coordinate 16,197, forward strand.
GGAGACTGTTTGTTAGGGTCATCTTTGTCATACTTTGGTTGTTGCAAATTTGCAGACCTAAACTCTCGCTTGTTCTGGTCCTTAAATTTCTGCTCGATTTTAACAACATATCGATAAGAAACACCGAGTGATGAGATGTCCAGAAAATCCATTTAAGTTTGGATGTATCTATGTAAATCCCCATGGTATTTCAGAAACAAATGTAGTTCAGAGTATTTGATACCCAACTTGGTGCACGAGGTGTGGAATATATTTGTGAACTACAGAACTGCTTGGCCCCTCTCTTGCCACAGTGTGGTCCATCTCACGTACTGGTCCTCATAGTTGCCAATAGAGTAATATTGTTCCTTTACCGCATCCACAAAAAAATCCCCAATGGCCTCGACCCCATATATTCCATAATCCTTTGTGCAACTTTGATCCCAGTAAGTTTCCCACCAATGTTTGACATGGGGGAGAGCTTTAAGGAGTGCGAAGCTGATCTTTTCCATGTTGGAAAAATCATGAACAGAGAAATAACCTTCTAACAGATTTAACCATTTGTCAAGGGAATCCACATTTATCTGACCTTCAAATATGGGAATATCAAAATTAACCTGTACCTTGAAAGGAGAGGTGCTTCCAAAGTGGTTGTTTGATGAAGATGCTCTTGTTGCTATCGACATGCGTTGAAGGATGTGGGAAAAATTCTCCATCATTTCGTCCCTCTGTCGCGTGAGAGCTTGATCAAGCAACAGATTGATAGAATCGTCTGCTCCGTCATTTTTATTTTCTTCTGCCATGGAGGGTTTCTTGGGTGTGTGAGAGAGATTGTCTTCAAGAGAGACAAGATCGAGACCCAACTTTTTATACTCAGACATCGTCAAGGACATGCACTGAAAAAAACTCGATCAAAAGAAGCCTCCTCTGATACCATTGATCCAAATTATTTTCGGCACAAAATGCGAGCGGAGATGTAATAAAGAAATGCATAGAGATATCATGGATATCCAATAATATAATAGAGATGTATCAAATATGAAACCATAAACACAGAGATACAGTAATACACGATTTCTATTAATGAAAAAAATGTACAGAGACTGTAAAAATATAGAGTGGAAGACTCGCTAGAATGGTGGTAGCTTATCTCTGAGAAGAGATGTGATGACTGCTCACATTCACAAGAAGATGGTTACAATGAGGCTCTTAAGGCCTTTTGACAATAAATAGGAATTTCAAAAACCCTAGATATCCAAAAACCTAACTCTGGGAGATGAAGTGTCAAAAGTCACGTGGGCCCCATTTAGGTAAGTTGGTACATCAATTTCCCGCAGTCGTAACTTTGGAATACTATATCCATTTGATGCATATGATACATCAGTAGAAATATCTATCCAAGGAATACAACTATTGGCAAAAAATATCGTGATGCTATTTTTCGATCGGTAGATACCCAAAAAATGTCGTTTAGGGCCTCAAAACGGCTCCGGAAGTTTAGGACCCAAAAAACTGCCAAAAATAGTAAATTACCAAAATTGCCAGAAAACAGTTTTGAGCAAGTTGGAAAAGGTGGGTGGCCACCGATATCCACTTGGATCAATCCTCCCTTCTTAGGAAGAAATGGTCTCCATTGTGTTGAGTGTCCGGGGGAGAGGGAAAAGCGTTTGTTGAATCTACATCTTGATGAGTTGCTTACCTTGTTAGGGAAGTTGCAATACTTAGCTTTTAGAAGGTTGTCACAAGCATGTGGCTAGAAGGGTTGGACCTTTTTAACCAGTCTGGATACATGAGATGCTTGTGTACAGAATGAATCTTTACACTTTGCTGCAATTTTGTCGACCTGCTTCTGTTCGATAGAAGGTGCTTGGGTCGAGGTTGTAGTGGTTGCAATGTCCTTATGTTCATCTTTTGAACAAATTGTGAAGAGGTTGAATTTTGTAGTATGAGATACTACCTTGCAACACTGTTTAGGTGGAACAGTAGTCAAAACTACCTATGATATTATGTAGAAATGACCCCCCAGAGAAACAATGACACTGCGGGGTCGAGACTCATAAACAACATGACGCTTCCACATATATGGTTGCCCCAAGAGAACATCACAGACATCTAGTGGGACAACATCACATAATACCTCATCTTTGAAGGGTTGGATGCCGTATTACAATCAACATTGTTGGCTGACACAGATATCTCAACCCTGGCAAAGCCACCCAATGTTGTATGGTTGCGGGTGTGGTGTTGTCGACAATCCCAAATGTTTGACGACCTCTGCTGAGATGATGTTTTTCTGGCTTCTGCTATCAACAATAAAATGTAGTGGAGTCCCCTTCACCCACATCTATGAATGAAAAATGTGCTCCCCCTCTTCAGGATCTATTGGTTTTTCTAGTTGAATTGTTGCGGTTGCGACAATAGCAGTGGGGTCTGCATCGATGATCTATCTTTTGCCAGTATTTTCAGAATCAGATTCAGAATCAGGGTTCAAATCCTTGTCTTTGATCTTGACCACCAATGACTGTTTTGAGAGATATTCATCAGTGTTGTGCCATGGGGTTTTGTGGAAATCACACCATTTTTTGGTGTCCTTTGTCTTCTCGTGACCCTTATTTTCCTGTGGCTTAAATTGGTTTTCGGGAGACTGTTTGTTAGGGTCGTCTTTGTCAAACTTTGGCTATTGTGGATTTGTAGACCCGAACTCTCGTTTTTTCTAGTGCTTAGATTTCTTCTTGATTTTAACAACATATCGATAAGCAACACTGAGTTATGAGATTTCCAAAAAATCCATTTCAGTTTGAATGTATCTGTGTAGAGCCCCACGGTATTTTAGAACCAAATGTCCTTCGGAGTCTTTGACACCCATCTTGGTGGGAAAGGTGTGGAAGATATTGGTGAACTCTAGAACTGCTTGGCCCCTCTCTTGCCGCAGTGTGGTCCATCTCACGTACTGGTCCTCATAGTTGCCAACATGGTAATATTGTTCCTTACCGCATCCATAAAAAAATCCCAAGTGGGCTCGACCCCATATATTCTAGACTCCTCTGTGGAACTTTTCTCCCAGTAAGTTTCCCACCAATGTTTGACATGGTGGAGATATTTAAGGAGTGAGAAGGTGATATTTTCCTTGTCGGAAAAATTATGAACAAAGAAATAACCTTCTAACAGATTTAACCATTTTTCTAGGGCATCCACATCTATCTGACCTTCAAATACGATAATATCAAAATTAACGTGTACCTTGAAAGGAGAGGTGCTTCCAAAGTGGTTTTTTGATGAAGATGTGCCTATTTCTATCGACAGGCGTTGAAGGATGTGGGAAAAATTCTCCATCATTTCGTCCCTCTGTCGCGTGAGAGCTTGCTCAAGCAACAAATTGATAGAATTGTCTGCTCCATCCTTTTTCTTTTCTTCCGCCATGGAGGGTTTCTTGGGCATGCGAGAGCGATTTTATTCAAGAGAGACAAGATTGAGGCCCAACTTTCTATACTCGGACCTCATCGAGGACATGCACTGAAAAAAATGATCAAGAGCAGCCTCCTCTGATACCACTGATCCATATTATTTTCGACACAAAATTAGAGCGAATATGTAATAAATAAATGCACAGAGATATCGTAGATATCCAATAATATAACGGAAATGTATCAGAGATGTAACCATAAACATAGAGATACAGTAATACACGATTTGTATTAATGAAATAAATGTACAGAGACTGTAAAAATACAGAGTGGAAGACTCGCTAGAATGGTGGCAGCTTATCTCTAAGAAGAGATGTGATGGCTACTCGCATTCACAAGAACATGGTTATAATGAGGCTCTGAAGGTGTTTTTACAATAAAAAAGAATGTCAAAAACCCTAGACATCCAAGAACCTAACCCTGGGAGATGAAGTGCCAAAAGTAATGTGGACCCCATTTGGGTAAGTTGGTACATCAATTTCCCGGGGTCGTAACTTTGACATACTATCTCAGTTTGACGCATATGATACATCGTTAGAAAGATCTATCCGAGGAATACAACAGTTGGCAAAAAATAACAAGTAATTCAATTTTGATCGGTAGATTCCCAAAAAACGTTATTTAGGGCCTCAAAATGGCTTCGGAAGTTCAGGACCCA
>JASDQU010026546.1:4476-18000 GCA_032191745.1 Picea mariana
GGTGTGGAAGGAACCATTTCTTCACCTACAGGCGAGATCAGAAAAAGTCGTGGGGCAGCCGAAGTAGAGAAATTCATACAAGAAGGGGAGATGGTCAGAATCTTTTCCTCCCAACAACAGCTGCCTTGGAGGAGGGGCAGGCTGAGAAAGGACAAAGAAATCATGAAAGCTCTAATTGCGGAAGAACCGCACGTCGGATTGATAGTTGAAGAACTACTCAGACGTGCCATCCGGCTAGAACCTGTTGGAAAATCGGGCCACGAAGACAGGAGCATAGTGAGGAGATTTGGTGTCACAGGTGCAAATGAAGAGGTGCCATCTTAGCAATTGAAACAAGCAAAGCTAGCTATTGCTGAGATTTATCAGGAGAACGGGGAATTAAGGTGACAGCTAGCGACAAAGACCGCGAAAGCATCAGTTGTGTTGAGTCACGGAGGAAACATGGCATGGTTGAAAAGGCAACTCAAAGAAGTGCAAGGCATTATCATACAGCTATGAGAGGCACAAAGGTTAGCAGAAGAAAGGCGCTCGGAGCATCCCGGAGAATGCGAAGCGGTCGAAAAGGAAGTTCGCGTGGCTCTTACTAGTGCACAGAAAGAGAAAGCTTAGCGGGCGTCAGCTCCTTCATGATAGTTTTGAATGATACATGTTCTCTGAAGTATCATGCCATTTTGATAATGATCGGAGAATCGAATAGTTGTTTGTTGGGCGCAGTTCTCCGGTAGATGGGCGCGTTACAGAAAACAAAGTCGTTATTACAAACAACAAGGTTTGGGACAGACACTTGTTCGCTAAGATACCTGATCAAGAGAATGCAACGACACATTTTTCCCCACATCGGAACCTGACCGACGATCAGACCCCGTGGCGAACCTTAAGACAGTCGTTAGTGGGCAGGCGTGACAATTGCCTATTTTTTTATAATACCATATGAAGAGTCTATGCCACATGTGGCGCATTCTTCCTAGTTTAGGGATAGCAGTTAGAAAATAGGGTAGCCCAAGTGACGCCCTCGTCTATATATTTCATCTTTCTGATGTGACTAGGGTTGGTTGGAAAATTTTGGTAGACGATAGCTATTGTATGTAATCTGAAGTTTTGACCGAAATTTAATGCAAAGGACCTGTGATTTGATGAAAAGATTCTAGTTGTGATAGTTGGATGTATTGTGCTTCTTCCTTTGTGTATGTGCTTTCCTGTTATCTATATTTTATATCTCTTTTCTGTCTATTTCAGAATGAATTATCGAACTTGTGGATTCTTGGTACTGTGCCCCTTGGTCGCGCCACTTAGACAAAATGTTTTCCTCTCAAGCCAACTCCGAATTCGTCAATAGCGGCGCTCTTGAATTACTTCCTGTGTTTTTCTCCCGCCACACTTTACGGTTTACACTGAAGGTTGTTGCTCACCTAGCCTTCTCTCAAATCCAGTCACTGAGTCATTTGTCTTGTCTTTTCCTCAGATCGACCCCATAGCCCAAGTCTTACTTTTCTGCGCCAATATAACCAGAACCCAATTTATCATAGGTGTTAAATCTAGCCATTGTTTTCAAAGTCATATCTTGCGCGGAGATCGCGCCATTTCCGAGAGAGCCCTCTCGAGATCTAAAATCCTAGTTTCGGTTCTCAAAGTTGGTTGAAAAAGTTACTTGTGTCATTTGTTTATCAGCCAAACAAATTTATAGAGTGCTAATAGGATCCTAGGTAACTTCCAGTCCCCCAGAAGTACCTAAAGAGATAGCAGCACAAGTATGCCAAGTGGGGCATAATTTGTTCAAAAAAGTCATGTCTTTCATGCCATCAACCAAAATTTCTTGTAGGAAGATAATATCCAGAGAAGTCCTGGTAAGAAGTCTTCTAAAGGAGGCAGATTTCAGGGTCCCCTCCACCCTCTCATATTGAGGGAGAGAAAAATCATGGCTTGACTCTCGCAAGGGATTTCATGCCTCTAAGCGCCCCTAGATCAGTGTGTGGAGAAAGGTTTGCAATTGTAAGAGTGGTTGATGGACCCCCCTTTCAGCGAGTACTTCTAGCCTTTATAAGTGAGTGCTCGTAGCCCAACCCCTTCGAAGAGGTGTAGTCTTTTTCCAAGTCCACCCCAGAGTTTTCAGGACATCCCGAGGCCTCACCAGGCTCATGTAGTCGAAATACATTTTCCCCCAAGTAAGTAGGAAGGGGGATGGGACACAGAGCTTCTCTGTAGGTCGGAACCAAAGTGTGAAAAACAACTCCTAGGGAGTTATCACCTGGATCTAGTTATCTATAGCCTGGGTTGTAACAATCCCCCACTGGTTCAAAAGACGCAGTTCTAAGACCCCTCGCATTCTCCAATGGATAAGTAGGGGAGTCAACAACAATGGAGTGAACCCGAAAATTTTCATCCATAGGTCTATCGAGAACCCGAGGAGTCACGGAATCTAGAGGTTTCATGGCATGTTTCTGCCCCCCCAAGTGGGTAGCTGCAAAATAAAGCGGTGTACCTGGAGTCTCCCGAGCCAATGAAATATCCCCCAAGTGTGTATTCGGGGTGCCCGAAACCAGAGTAGTGGAGCAATCCAGTAGGTATTTTTCCTAAGTAGTCAACGAGAAAAATAAGGAAGGGTAGATATGCTTTAACTTACCAGTGATAGATTTTGAGGTAGTTGGGTCATTAGCACCAAAAAACTCTAGGAAGGACACCTGTGAGTTCACTCCCGGGGAGTCCAATCTGAAAGATAAATCTAACATTGTGTCCTCTAACTGCTCTTCCTCCGCGAAAATAGGATAGTGTCTCCTCAAGTGACATGTCTGTCTGCAATAGGTGCACCTAACGGCTATGCCCAAATAGTCCAGTTTTTTGCGGGTGAGGTGCCCTCTCCAATCAATATCAATGGATTCCAACATTCCTTCATGGATATCTAGTTCCACCATAACCTTTGCGGCCTTTTTTATTGGTGCAACAAGGGCCTTCTTTTCCACGTTGATAAACCATCCAAGAGCGTTTCCAATGGATTCTAAAACTTTCTCATTCCAAAGATACAGAGGTAACTCGGGTAAGAGTACCCAAAAATGACGAATAAGAAAATAATCTTGTGTAGGGTCGAAACTTACACACCACCGTCTCACCATTAAACTGCCACCGTCACGCAACCAAAGTCGGTTCAGGATAAGAGTAGAGTCTTATGGGGTTCTGAAATGAAAACTGAGCCACCCTCTCGTTAGTATAGAAAACTCAGGCATGTATCCTAGCAGTGGCCGCCAGGATGTCTGCACCCAAACTGCAAGGTCAATTTTGCATAAATGTCAATAGGATAGTCTACCCACAAGTGTACACAGTGCCAAAGTTATCGAGTCTTCCAGGCCTATGTCTTCTCCAAGCACCATTTTCTTTTTTGTCTTCTTAGTGCACTAAGGTCTACGTATAGATTTTCTGCCCCCAGTAGTAGTACGTGCTCCCTTCGCCAAAGGATACCCAGAGGTTCCTAAAGATATTGGGTCCACTAAGGGAGTAGTCTCACCACTCAAAGTCGAAACAGGATCAGTAGGGAGAGATGGCGGAGCCTCAGGAGAAGTGTCGGGGTAGGGTCCAGTGGTTTTTACCCTGGGTGGCTCAAATGTGGGCTTCTGAGAGTGCTTCCGAGGAATGGGGATACGAATCGACTCCTCTGTAATTATAAAAGGCGGTAAGTTTGAGGGAGGGGTCTTCTGGCCTAACAGAGGTTCTGTAGATGAATATTTTTGTTTTTGAGGGAGCGATTGGGGTTAAAACAGGTAGATTCGATGATCCAGAGGTAGAATAAGGTGTGGATCCCCCTACAGCATGGAGTTATGTTCCACGCGACAAGTGAGCTTGTTCGTCGAGGTGAAGAGACCCACACTGTGCCAAAGTTCCTTGTCAACTGCACCCATAAGTGCGTTGACTTCGGCCTCCATTAGTGCGCGTCTTGTGGAGTCGTGAGCCGGTGCCACCTAAACTCCACTAAAGAGTAGGCTTGGAGTAATGGTGTAGCAGACTAACGCTAGGAGTAAAAGCACGGGTATGAAAAGACAATCTGAGCTGCCAAGAAAAGATAGGAGAGTAGCTGTTAAGAAATGACAAGGTCTGACGATGCTAAGGTTGTTTGGGAGTAAGGGCCTTGACTAAAATGGTGGGGTAGTTGAGACCTCCATTATAAAATAGATAGTAAACATCTCCCCTAACCGCATTGGACGATAACTCCAGCGTCAGAGGTGAAGGATATGTTAGCACCTACGTGTAGGGCCCCCAAAAACGTCTTATTCGCTTGAAATATCCACTACACCAAACTTGCATAACCATACTCTGATACCAATTAAAGAGAGCATAAGTGTCCTTACACACACAAATTTTATTAAAAGAAGAAAAAGAATTTACACAATTTTATTGTGAGCTTACAATCTCCAACATTACTCTCGCATGGGAACATGAGAGCTTTAATAAGCTCATCAAACTAATTCTAAGGTAATTTTTGTTATGGACATCTTATCACATAATCATGTGAGTATGACAAGTGTTCATGTACATTAAATAAATATTCTAACAATTTCCTATTTTGTTGCTTCTAGGAAGCCACTTTTTTCTAGACTCATTATCTAATCTAACTGAATACTTTCTAGAAAAAACTAAGTATAATAAAATAATATTATACTAACTACTTTAGGATCATAATATCTAACATTTTTTTTATTTTATTCCATGTCAATTTTTACACAATTTTTTTCCTCAGAAAAAAGAGTAAAGTTTTACACGATTTGTTTTTCCTCGGAAAAAAAACGTAAATTTTATTCATCGAGATAAAATTTGCATTCTGTATAATACATGTTGCCAAATTGCCAAATAAAAAAATGGATTAGAACAATACCACCAAGGTACACAAGAGTCACTTAGAAAGTCTGTAGAAGTTCATTCTCATACAAAGAGAGAGGGGCCATTCATATACATCAATGCATCCTGATTTCACAAAAACTATACAAAAATATATCCCTTGTAGACTGGACCTATAAAAGCCTGCAAAGAGCCACAAAGAAGGGGACCAAAAAAACTGAAACTGATATAGAGCGGACTGGGCTTGACTCCTTCACAGGAGGGCCCAGGAAAATGAGAGTAGAGTAAAATGTTGGGATTGTTAAATTAATGGGGTTGTTACAATCTCTATGTACAACATATTTAGTTTCTACTCCTTCCTAAATTATAGAAAGAATTCCATAAATTATGGTGGGCAGTTATTTCTAGTAAAAATGTCTAATTACCTAAATATGAGGAATGTACTTCATATTTTCTTCTACCTATATTTATGCAAAGAATCACATGAATTATGGAGGAACAATTTAACAAAGTCAAATACTATGTGGATGGATTATAACCAAATTAATCTTTGGGTAGTTATTTAAATTTAATTTTCAAAGAGACGTGTCTTTTAAGATCAATCTAAGACACAACAATAGACACACATATTTTTTTCTCTCACACGTGGGAGGTGATCTAAGGAAGAGACCGAAGTTTTTAAGAAGTTGAAAATTTTCAAGTTACTTAGTGATGTTCTAGAGTTTACCAAAGTAATATTGTATATCATTGGAAGTAATTACCACTTGCAGAAAATTGTGCTTGTCTAATTTAACACTAGAAAATCAACATGGTTAGTCGTATGACATCGAGTATATGATGGATGTGTGTTCGTAGCCATATGACATCGAGTATATGATGGATGTGTGTTGGTCATATTAGAAGATGTATCATTTGGAGGGTCATTGTATATAGTTGTGCACAAGATAAATTGATCTCCTCTAGGAGATGTTTTTTGTTGTTCTTGTTTCTTGTTCTGGGCAGGTCACATGTAATAGCTATGAGAAGGATCCATAATGACGGTCGCAGGAGGAAGACATGGAGGGAAAGACCTTCCAACATGATATCAAGGAGAGACATTTCCAGTCATGATGCTCAAAGACATGAAGTCTCTAGGAGCAATGTACCTCCTAGGACGGGACCATGCCAAATAGCAGAGACAGTTATAGTGATCATGGATACAACCAATCAAGACTAATTGTAGAAAAACTATGATGATAGATCCAAGTAGAGGAGGTTGTACTACATCCATAGGGAGTAGAGATCGAGTTACAACCAGAGAATTAGGAAGAGCTACCTTTGGTGTCAAAGGGAGCAGAGACAAAGGAGGAGTCACCTCCAACTATAGAGGGCGTGTTGATGTTTGAGGAAACATCATGAGACATTGTCCCTGGAGGGTCCTGTGTGGACTAGTAGGGGGGAATGTAGACTTCATCCTGACGTGCCTCATATGGTGAGATGAAGGAACCAAGACATTGGTTTCACAAGGAAACCTCGATATGTCTTGTGAGACATTGGTTCCATGAGGGAACCTCAATATGTCTTAGACATTGGTTTCATGAGGAAACCTCTATATGTCAAATATGGTCCAAGATGACATTACCTTTCAAAGGGAGACAATTGAGCCTATTGATCAAATTGGTCTCATTGATCATGTAGCTCAAGTTAATGTTCCCAGAGATATTGCAATAGGTCGGAAGAGACCTGCATGGGCTCATCAGACTCTGCAGGAGGCAAAAGGACACACAACTCCCCGTGGTACCTTCTAAGTGAGAAAGATACCTTAGAGATATTCGTGCTATGCCGCAACTATGAGTTGCATCATTCATTTTGAGCATTCATGTTATGAGGAGGCAACTAGTCATCTAGTATGGAGAGATGTCATGATGGAGGAGTATCAGTCCATCATGAAGAATGATGTGTGGAATATTGTTTTGATACCTGAGGGGAAGTCTGTAGTGACTTCCAAATGGATCTATAAGATCAAACACACAGTTGATGAGAGCATCGAGAGGCACAAAATGAGATTTTTTGCTAGAGGATTCTCTCAGGTGGAGGGAATAGATTATGAGGAGACATTTGCTCATGTTGCTCGATACACTTCTATCTGAATGATTATTTCCCTTGCATCATCCATGGATTGGAGAGTACATCAGATGGATGTGAAGACAACCTTTCTCAATGGAGATATTGAGGAAGAAGTATACATCGAGCAGCTAGATGGTTTTGTGATACATGAGAAGGAGTCTCATACGTGCAGGTTGAAGAAGGCCTTGTACGGACTCAAGTAGGCACCTCGAGCTTGGTATGCGAGGATTGATGGACACCCGATGAGTTTGGGCTTCAACAAAAGTGTTGTTGATCCCAACCTATACTACAAGATTGTTAATGTTGAGTCCCTGATTTTGGTCCTCTACGTTGATGATTTATTCCTCACCGATATAGAGAGCCTTATTCTTGAATGCAAGTATGTGTTGGCCTCTGAGTTTGAGATGAAGGACCTTGGTATGATGCACTACTTCATGGGACTAGAGGTGTGGCAGAGAACTGATGAGATCTTCCTGAGTTAGGGGAAGTACACAGTTGAGATATTGAAGAAGTTTGGGATGTTGAACTGGAAGCCCATGGCTACACCAATGGTGACGAATCTGAAGAAACTAAGTGTGTCTTCTTCTGATTCCGAAGAAATTGATCCGACTATGTATAGATAGCTAATTGGATCATTGATGTATTTGGTTAACACTGGACCAAATATTTGTTATGCAATGAGTACACTTAGCCAGTTTATGAGTCAGCGGAGACAGACACACTAGATTGTTGTGAAGCATGTGTTGAGATACCTGCGAGGCACAATTGGACATGGCCTAAGATATGCTTCCAGTATTGACATGATATTGCAAGGATATAATGACTCTAATTGGGCAGGGAGCACAGTGGACAGAAAAAAACACCTTTGGGTGTTTCTTCACTTTGGGATCTTCCATGGTTTCCTGGTGTAACAGAAAACATGATTTTGTGGCCTTGAGCATCACAGAAGCAGAGTACATTGCATTGAGTGTGACAGTCCATGAAGCAGTGTGGCTTCACAATCTCCTTGCATATTTATTTGGACATGTGTTGGATTCCACTGTTATTCCAAGACATGGTGAAAAGGAAAGAAGTATTGGTGCAATGCCTTCCTACAGATGAGCAGGTTGTTGATGTTCTTACCAAACCAGGACTAAGTTCGAGTACTTTCGTGACATACTTGGCGTGGAAAATAATACCTCCCTCATTGAGAGGGAGTGTTGATGTTTGTAGCTTTCTAAGACATTCTCCAGATTGTACTCCTCTATGACTGAGTTGAGTTGATATGTGAGGACACTTATCCAAGAAGGGATAAGTGGGTTTGGGCTTATCTGAGAAGGGATAAGTGAGTTGATCTATGAGGACACTTATTCGAGAAGGGATAACCCAAGTTCCCTTGTGGAAAGCACATGAGGACATGTCCCATGTGGAGAGCACATGAGGACATGTCAAAGGAGTTTACCTTGACGTCACACACTATGGGGAGTTACCCTAGTGTTTCTAGAGGGAGTAGCCTCTAGAAATCCACATGGGAGCATCATGTGTGACAGAAATTTTGCTACTACAATGTTTGTGTACCACTGGCGGAGACTGTGTGTCTCTGGACAGTAGTTGTGTACTACTACAATGGTTTTGTACCATTGGCAATGATTGTGTCGCTAGATAATAGTTGTATGCCACTAGCAGTGGTTGTGTACCACTAGATAATAGTTGTGTAATCTTGTGGAAAGATACCTGGAAGTGTTGATGTTTTAGCATCGGGCGAACCTTCTCCTAGATTGGGTTGCAGACCAAGGGAGATAGGATACATTTATCATAAAGGTGCACTTGTAGTAAATGGGGCCAAGCATAGTCCTTCCTTGATCATGACAAGGAATAATATGGACTCGAGGTGATTGAAGTGCTTTCCACATCTTAGTTAGCATCAAGCTGACATTCACTCACACATGTGTACCTATGGTGAAAGATCATGGTGTGGTCTTTGTCCTAGTCATGGTTGTTATCGCTCTGTATATTCCCAGAGGTTGTCAGGAAGTAGAAGAAATTTATCAAAGGTAACTTTATCCAACCACTTCGAAACTGGGATCTAGCCTTGCCAGTTTCAAAGAGGGATCTCTCTATAAGATTTAGATATGTTTCATGTTTCAGATATTAGGCTAGTTAATTAAATAGGATTGTGTTGTTTATTTTATAAAAATGGTTGAAATATTGCTTACGCATCCATTGGGCTATGGGGTCTGTGTTAAGATTTGAGATCAAAGAACATATTTTATTAGGTTTCTTCACAAGGCACGTTAATGCAAATGTTGGATCTTTGAGAATTAAAATGATGGGTGACAGAAATAGATGAGATAATCAACTATAATAAATAAGCATTCAAGAATTTATTTATCACAATATCAGAAGACAAACATTCAGATCTTTAAAAGCTAGAAACAGAGTATACAAAGATAAATTCTGCAACTTTAAATCCTTTTAAATGACCAGATATACAAAAAAAAAATGATAACGAGGTAAGATAAACTATTCAACGAAGAGGAGTAAACATCACCAACACTAACACACAGGAATCCTGCGAATTCTCCTTTTTATTACTGACAGATCTCTTCAAAAAGATTACAATTTACAGCTTGCTTGGGCGTAAAGATCAACCCTCAATACTTCGAAGTCTGAAGTATTTATAGAAAAATTTACAATTTGGTCCTGTCATTAATGATCAGGACGTGGGAGAATCCAAATCTAGCTAACTAGATAACAAAATACAGAATTGTAGGAAATGCTAATGATCTGTCGAATTCTCTGTGTTGATTTCGGAGAAATTTGTTGGTGAGTGATCAACTTGACTTTGACTGCTCCATGTGTTGACTTGGACGTACACCTAATCTTCTAGTCAATCAAGTCACACAGGTCTTCCCACCTCTGTTGACTTGGAATAGTAACTTTGAGTAGCCTTCGGTATACCTCATTTGTCTCTGTGTACTTAGAGAAGGTGGGCTTGGTGATAAAAATATACTTTATCTCATGTTGAATACTTAGGTCTAATCTCAAAGTTTCCAAGAATGCTTCGACTATGATGTTGCCCTGTATGCCTGCAAACTTGGACCCATCCTTTGCCACTACGAGGATCTTTTGTTTGTAGTCTGAGAGAGTAATCGACTTGTTATTGATCACAAATAAACTTGGGAGACCTTTCTTCTGCAAAGACTCAGTCTTGTTGAAAAACCTCTATACTGCAACATCCATGGTGTGAACTCTCTCCTCGAGTTGTAGCATTAGCCCCCTCTTGGTCAAAACTTTCTTGACTTCAAGAATAGTTTCATTCCTGTCCTCGATTTGCAGGGCTTCCATCTCTTCTTTTGATTTAAAATTTAAGAATTTGATTATCTCATTTGCCTCTGTAGGCATTTCTCCCAATTCTCCCTTTATCCTATGGATGGCCTATCTGGCTTTCTGCACCAGCTCCTGTTGTTCAAACACAATTTTTATCAGGGGCCATATCTCTGTCACTGATTGACAGATGTCCATCCAAATATTTTCTTTAGCCTCTGACACTGTCTTAGCCATGATTGTTTCCCTCTGCAGCTGCTTCAGTTCTTGTTTGAGCCTCTCTAATTTATGCATCTCAATGTTGTAGCTGGCATGGAATGTGGACTTCAACTTTTGGAAATTTTGAATCTCTTCATGCAGTTTTCCGATTTCTGCCCCTTGAAGAGTCATGTCTTCCATCGCTTTTGCTAATTTCTCTGTTGCATTTGGAGTTGTCATTGAGGTCGCTACTGGAATTTCTCCTATGGTGGCTGATGTTGTCGTTGTTGTATTGACCCCTATGATAGGAACTTCATTCAATGGTATGACTGCCATTGGCACGTTCTTCTCCTTTTCCTTAACTAGCTTGTCCAACTCGGCTTCCATTTCTTTAATTTGATCGTTTTGCTCCATGATTAACTTCAACATCTCCTCTTTCTGGCCTCCATTCTCGGCCATCTCTTTAGCCTGTGGGTCTTCAGTAGCAGATATTTTCAATTGTTTCCTCAGGGAGGCTATGTCAGCATTCTTCTTTTTGATAAGATCTTCTGCTTCTTTGATATTGGACGAATCATATCCAATCCTGAGTACCAGTTCCTCCAGAGATTTTATTTTGTTATCCTTTGCCAAAGAGGATACCTTCTCCAGCTTCAGATGAGTCTGGCCATTGTTCAAGGAAACCTGTAACTTTGTTGCATTCGTGGAGGTGTTCACCAAGGTGGAGAAAATGATTTCTCCAGTATGTCTGTGCAAATCCATATGATCAGCTGGATGTACCTCTGCAACATCAAACTCGAATGTTGCCCTTTTATAATCAGAAATTGTTTTGGTCTGAGGTACCTGTGCTTGCAAGTAGGCCATGTGCATTCTCCCCTTCTCTGTATCAAAGGCAGATAGTAATCTATGTTGGGTTGTGGATGTTTGTTTCCAAAATTGAGCATAGGTATTATTTCTCAGTATCTCATTTTTCTTCTTAATCAGGTTGTATTTCTCAAAAAGGTCCAGCCCTACAAGCTCCTGTGCAGCTCTGGTTGTTAATGTTGTATCACCCTGCTTCTTTGACGAGGAGGTATAAATCATCAGTTGGCGTCCTGAGGAAAATAGAGAATGTTCACCTTCCATGACTGTAGTAGACTGAGTCTCTTTTCCACCAGACCTGTCAGGTGTATGATTGGTCTTGGGCCTTTTTCTATAAACCTGGAAATCATCTGTTGAGACTTCAATGACCGAGGAAGATACATCTTTCCTGGGTCTTTTCTCTACTGGTGCCTGAGGGGTATTAGTCTGTGAAATGTTGGCAGAAGGGGGTTGTTGTTTTGTATCTATCAGAGTGTTCTCCTCCCACTCTGTCTGGTTCATGAACTTCTCAATTTCTGTTTTGGGAACATGATCATATGGAGAGATGTTATTCCTTAGTCTGGTTTCTGCGATGACACCACAAGGATCATAATGCCATGGGAAAATTTGTTTGAACTTCATCTCCAGTAACAAATTGTTTGCTTCTTCTCATGTCACTCTGCTATTGCAGATGAAAGAACCTAATTGACCTTTAATCCTAAGCTTTTGTTTCTTTTTAAATCCCACAAAATGAATGTCATCAGAGTTGATCATCTGTTTGATATACTCCAGGGAAAATATCCTGACAGGTAGGGACTTGGGCAACTTGTAGGGGGCCAACTCGCATCCGTAGAATCTAATCTCTGTGTGATCCTGGTACAAATACCAATCCCCTATTTTAGCAAGGTTTGATAGATGCAAGATCCTTTGAATCTCTTCGTTTATTCTGGGTTCTTTCCGTCCACTTAACATGATTACCATTAGGTGGTAAAACTGGTCGATGTAATGCTTAAAAATGGACTCAAATGAGTTCTTTCTTAACAACCATGTTCAGGCTATAACTGGTTGTGGATTACCATCTTTGTCGAGCTTCTGTAGGAAGAAAGAAAACTTCTCTGACTAAAAAAATAGGAACATGTAGGCCAGTATTGATGAATATTTGAACATGCCTTCGGTAGGAAAATTGAAAAGCTGCTCGTGAAAGTTATCGGCCAGGAACTGGCTAAAATTGAACTGGGTGGTGGCCTTTTCTTCGGTGGAGAAAATGGACAAGAAACCCAGGATGGGTCTGTCCACCCAGTCCTGTGAATAATACCCAAGTAGACAACACAGGTATGAAATGACTTGGTTACCTTTTGCTGAGAACATGGAGGAATGGTAGGGAGGATTTTTCTTGGGAAATTGGGCACTCTCATGGAGGAAAAGCTCAAAAATCTACGCTCTCTAGGGAAAAGACAACTTCTGGTACATTCCGGTTAGAATCTCAATGGTAAGAGGAGAAAAGGATTCGGCTCTGGGTATTTGCATAATCTGGTCAATGGTTTCAGGTGTAATGGTGAACAGGGTCTCTCTGGATGATGAAACCATAGCTCTCTGATTGGGAAGATACTATGCCTGACACTTGAGGGTGAACTCAAGGAAATGATGAATTTGGGGAAAAAGATACACTGGGATATTGGACTCCCAGATTCCAATCTCGTCACTCTGGTCCAGGAAGGTGTCTCTGAACCATGAGTGTAATTCAACAAAATCGAATTCGCATTTGGGTTCTAAAATTAGGTAATCTTTGTCGGTCAGAGGGATCTGGTGGAGGTCGACAGGAGGCAGGAGGAATGGATATTCATCGATCTCTGAATGTTTGGACTTTGGTGCCATCAATTCAACTGATACCTGCAAAATCTGAAAAAGAATGATGTCGACTGTAATTTTCAGGAATTAATGGCAGTTGTAAGCGGAAAAATCAAAGACGATAATGGTTTCAATGACGTCTGGATCGTGAATGGTGAAGAAATGGTGAAAAATGGGTTTATCTGGACGAACGAGTATCCGTTGGGGCACAAAGGACAATTCATTAGGCTAACGGATATGTTTGGCTGCATTGATTGGCCAATGGATATCTCGAGGATGAGGTGCAAGGTAACATATGGGTGACGGGTGCATGAGGATGATGTGGAGGGTAGTGAGTGGAGGAAAAGTGAATGGGATGTGACGTGTGACGGGTGATTGGGGGAAATTACGCTGAAAGAATAATGACAT
>JASDQU010026546.1:18078-28208 GCA_032191745.1 Picea mariana
GACCCCCCCCCCCCAATCGTCAAAGGTAGAACGATCGGGGGGGTCCGATATCACCTGTCAGTCGTAGATCTGAGCAGTGTTTGCTCAACCATTGATCTAGGCACACCCTTTAATCATAGAGCGTGAATCATATTACATTGCAGAAAACTTAGGATAGCGTCATTTTGTGGGTTTTTTGCGCTGCTCCCCTTTCATTTTGTCACCAAGGGGTTAGAACACAACATCCTAACATCAAATCAAAGAATCTCGGCCAACTTTATGCTTGTTTTATTGAAATACAATTCAACTAACCTATGTCTTAATCTATTTACCTAACACATTTAACCCAGATTAGACTGTTTGGTTAAAAATTACTCTATCCTAGGGCTATTTGATCAAGTTTAAACTGTTTGATCAAATTTATTCACTAACTAACCTATCTGACTTGGTTAAGATTAAATAGTTTAGCCAATCTCTATTCACTAATCCTATCAACATAAATTCAAGAGACTTGACAATGATTAGACTGTATGAATCAAACCATTCTTATTGCATGGGGTTCATCATTTTTCTTTTCATACCCTCTTTTATTCTTTCTCTTTTTCTTTTCTTTTCTTTCTCTTTTTCTTTTATTTTATTTTCTTTCTTTTTTCTTTCTCTTTTATTTCTTTTTTCTTTTTCTTTTCTTTTGTAAATCATTTGCAGAATGAAATATTATTTACAACCAAAAATACAACAAGAGTAAAAATTTTCCAGTCACCAGTTGATCCTATGAAACATAGGGTTATAACAACGGTGATTTGAGAAGGAATGGTAAAGACTCAAGATGTTATATGCTATTACATGTGGACCCAGAGTGAGCCTGATCTCAGAGAGAGTCAATTGGATCAGAGGGAGAGTTGTAGAAGGAGTTTCTCCTTGGTTCAGGTGGGAGAGAGATATCTCTCAAGACTGACAGACAAGTGTCATGAGTTGATCCAGGTGGATATCGGTGGCCACTCACCTATTCCAACTGGCTCAAAACAATCTTCTGGCAATTTACTATCTTTAGCAGTTTTTTGATTCCTAAACTTTCGGGGCCATTTTGAGGGCCTAAATGAAGTCTTTTCAGGATTGATCACCTCAATGATAGCCAAATTCTTTAATCGAGGCCCAAAAATGAATCTCCTCGATGATACTTTCCAACGAGCTATCGTGCACCCCAAACAGAGATTGTATGCCAAAGTTACGCCCCTGAGAAGTTCATACACCAAACTACCCAAAACGGGGTCCACAAAACTATTGGATTTTCATCTTCCAAGGTTAGGGTTTTAGATTTTATTTATGTTAAAAAGGCCTTTGGAGCCTCATTGTAACAATCATCTTCTTGCGAATGTGAGTAATCGTCACATCTCTTCTCAGAGATAAGATGCCACCATTCTAGCGAGTCTTTCACTCTGTATTTCTACAGTTTTCTACATTTTGCTCATTAATAGAAATTTTGTTTTACTGTATATTTGTGCCTCTTGTTATATATCTGATATATCTCTATACATTTCTTTATTATATCTCCACTCTCATTTCGTGTCGAAAATAATCCAGATTATTTTCGGCATGAAATTAGAGTAGAGATATAACACAAAAATATATAGAGATATTGCAAGAGAGCCAATAATATAACATAGATATATTGGATATATAACAAGAGGCACAGATATATAGTAATACACAATTTCTATTAATGAGCGAAATGTACAAAATTGTAGAAATACAGAGTGAAAGACTCGCTAGAATGGTAGCAGCTTATCTCTGAGAAGAGATGTGATGGCTACTCACATTCGCAAGAAGATGATTGTTACAATGAGGCTCCAAAGGCCTTTTTAACATAAAGAAAATCCAAAACCTTGACCCCGGAAGATGAAAAGCCAATTGTTTTGTGGAGCCCATTTTGAGTAGTTTGGTGTATCAACTTCCTAGGGGCGTAACTTTGGCATACGATCTTCATTTTGGGCGCATAATAGCTCATTGGAAAGGTATCATCCAGAAGATTCATTTTGGGGGCTCATTCAGAGCCTTTGGCTTTCATTGAGGTGCTCAATCCCAAAAATACTTCATTTAGACCCTCAAAATGGCCCCCGAAGTTTAGGAATCGAAAAATTGCTAAAAATAGTAAATTGCCAGAAGATTGTTTTAAGCCAGTTGGAATAGGTGGGTGGCCACCGATATCCACCTGGATCAATCCTCCCTCCTTAGGAAGCAATGGTCTCCATTGTTTTCAGTTACCAGGGGAGACGGAAAAGCGTTTGTTGAATCTCCATCTTGATAAGTTGTTTGCCTTGCTGGAGAAGTTTCATTGCTTAGCTTGTNCTGTGGCTGGAAGGGTTGGACCTTTTTAACCAGTCTGGCTACATGAGATGACTATGTGCAGAAGGAATCCTTACGCTTTGCTTCAATCTTGTTGACCTGCTTCTGTTGGATAGAAGGTGCTTGGACTGAGGCTGCAGTGGTGTTCTTCTGTTCACCTTTTGAACAAACTATGAAGAAGTTGAATTTTGTAGTATGAGATACTACCTTGCAACACTGTTTAGGTGGGGTAGTAGTTGGAACTACCTTTGGTAACCTGTAGAGATAACCCCCCAAAGTAACAATGAAACTAAGGGGTTGAGAGTCATAAATAACATGGCGCTTCCACATATATGGTTGGCTCAACAAAACATCACAGACATCCAGTGGGGAAACATCACATAATACCTCATCTTTGAAGGGTTGGATGTCGTATGAAAATCGACACTGTTGGTTGACACTGAGGTTTTGTCCCTGGTGAAGCCATCCGATGTTGTATGGTTTTGGGTGTGGTGTTGTCGACAATTCCAACTGACCGATGACCTCTACTGAGATGAGGTTCTTCTGGCTTCCGCTATCAACAATAAAATGTAGTGGGCCCCCCTTCACCCACATCTGTGAATGAAAAAATATCTCCCCCTCTTCAGGATCTGTTGGTTCTTCTGGTTGAAATATTGTGGTCGCGATAGTAGCAGTGGGGTCTGCGTCGATGATCTGTCTTTTCCCATTATTTTCTGAATCAAATTCTGAATCAGTGTTCGACTCCTTGTCTTTGATCTCAGCAACCAATTATTGTTTTGAGCGACATTCATCTGTGTTGTGAGAGGGGATTTTGTGGAAATCACTCCACTTTCTAGTGTCCTTCTTCATCTTCCCATGACCATTCTTTTCCTGTGTCTTGGACTGGTTTTCGGGAGGCTGTTTGTTAGGGTCATCTTTATCATACTTTGGTTGTTGCAGATTTGTAGACCTGAACTCCCATTTGTTCTGGTGCCAAAATTTCTACTCTATTTTGACAACATATTGATAGCCATTTCCTAGCGATGAGATTTCCAAAAACTTCATTCCGGTTTGGATGTATCTATGTGCCTAAATTTCCACGCTATTTCAGAACAAATGCCACTCAGAATATTTGATACCTGTCTTGGTGCATAAGGTATGGAAGGTATTGGTGAACTATGACCGTGCTTGGCCCCTCTCTTGATGCAGCGTGGTCCATCTCATGTACTGGTCATCATAGTTACCAATAGGGTAATATTGTTCCTTGACCGCATCCACAAAAAAATCCCAAGTGGGCTCGACCCCATATATTCTAGACTCCTCTGTGGAACTTTTCTCCCAGTAAGTTTCCCACCAATGTTTGACATGGGGGATAGCCTTAAGAAGTGAGAAGGTGATCTTTTCCCTGTCGAAAAAAATGTGAACTGAGAAATAACCTTCTAGCAGATTTCACCATTTTTCTAGGGCATTTGCATCTGTTTGTCCTTCAAATACAGGAATATAAAAATTAACTTGTACCTTGAAAGGCGAGGTGCCTCCAAAGTGGCCTCTTGATGACGACCCTTCGGTTGTTATTGATAGGCGTTGAAGCATATGGGTAAAATTCTCCATAATTCCGTCCCTCTGTCGCGTGAGAGCTTGCTCAAGCAACATATTAATAGAACCGTTTGCTCTGTTGTTTTTAATTTCTTATGCCATGGAGAGTTTCTTGGGCGTGCGATATCGATTTTCCTCAAGAGAGACAAGCTCAAGACCCAACTTTCTATACTCAGACCTCGTCAGAGACATGCACTGAAAAAAAATTAAAAAATAAAAAAAACGATCAAGAGCAGCCCACTCTGATACCTTTGATCCAAATTATTTTCGGCACGAAATGAGAGCAGAGATATAATAAAGAAATGTATAGAGATATTTCAGATATCCAATAATATAACAAAGATATATCGGATATATAACAAGAGGCACAGATATACATTAATATACTTTTTTTATTAATGAGCGAAATGTACAAAACTGTAGAAATACAGAGTGAAAGACTCGCTAGAATGGTGGCATCTTATCTCTGAGAAGAGATGTGATAGCTTCTCACATTCGCAAGAAGATGATTGTTACAATGAGGCTCCAAATGGTTTTTTAACGTAAAGAAAATCCAAAACCCTAACCCTGGAAGACGAAAAGCCAACAATGTTGTGGACCCCGTTTTGGGTAGTTTGGTGTATCAACTTCCCATGGGTGTAACTTTAGCATACGATCTTTGTTTGGGGCACACGATATCTCGTTGGAATGGTATCGTCGAGGATATTAATTTTGGGGGCTCAATTGAATCCTTTGGCTTTCATTGAGGTGATCGATCCCGAAAATACTTCATTTAGACCCTCAAAATGGCCCCGAAAGTTTAGGAACCGGAAAACTGCTAAAAATAGTAAATTCCCAGAAGATTGTTTTGAGCCAGTTGGAATAGGCAGGTGGCCACCAATATCCACCTGGATCATGAGTCGAGGGTAAAGTTTGTATACCTCATAAACAAGCTTGGATTGATGCAGAATGTCTCCCTCGTTGAGGGGGAGTGTTGATGTTTGGACAACATTGGGAAGACATTCTCTTAGATTAACAATTAATAATATAATTATTGATTATTAAATACTATATATAATAAGTAAATGATAATAATAAATAGTTATCGATTACCCAAGGGACGCACCCTTTCATGGATGGTCACCATATGTTCCCTATATATGGAACACTCATCATTGTAATAATATATTGATCATATCTCATATGAAGAAAAACAACACATATGCCTCCCTATTGTGGACCATGTAAACATGTTGTAAAGAAATAGAATCAAAAGAATCTAGTAATATGAAAATTTCTTCCAAAATATCAAGCAGTTGAATGTGATGACATTATTGTGACTTTCTTGCCCAATATATAGCTAGCATTGAGTCTCCAAAGATTTGTAAAGTGTTTATCCATTTTTCTTTAGAGAAGAAGCAGTTTCATAGCCAAAAGTTCAAGAAAGTTGTTTGTTCCACTCCCAAGACCCATAGAAAGATTAAAATGATGAGTTTCTGTCAAGTAGAGGATAGCCCCTCCCCCACAGATCTAATTGTTATTTTGGGAAGCCCCATCAAAATAAGCCCAAGGGAGTGAACGATCAATCTGGACCGCAAGAGGAATCATGATAGCTCCCTCTTCTTTCTCTTGAGGGAAGTGTGATAGGATATTGAGAGCTTTTGCTACAATAATATCAGGGGTGGGTGTCTTATCCTTAAAAAAGATGAATTTATGGCTAACCAGACCCCTCAAGTCACTATAAGGGGAAGGGATTTAACCCTCCAGTAGGAACTGTCCACACACCAGTCTCTCCAAGCCTACTCAATTGAAGGCCCTGCCCACCTCATGTTTTGGTCAAGTTTTACACGATGTGTGTAATTGTTTTCTTTTAATTGATCCGACTTTATTTGTATTATTGTTATTTTTTTAATTGAGCGGATTTTATTTTTTAAGAAAGCAAATTTAGTGTCATTGTGTATTAGTAAAAATGGAAAAAGGTTAAAATGTTGAAATGGCGATAGCATGTTTTTAACATGAGGTGGCCCATAGAAACACCTTGGTCTGCAACATTGCATTGTGATATGGACATATTGTAACAAAGAATGATGGAGGAGTGTCACACGCCTTGCATGTTGTATAAGGTAATCACAAGTATTTTAACTCATAATTTCCAATCAAGAAAGGATCTTCTCATTATTGTGTGGACTCTAATTAGAATGAAAACATAATCTTGATCAGATGCATTTTTGTAGGAGAACGGGATAAACACTTGATAACATAAGATGGCTATCGCATGTAGGCAAGTTGGAAGACGATGATATTTTTACTTTAAATAGTATTGAATTTATTTCTTCTAGCGAAAGAAGAAGAAGAAGATGTAGTGAAGTTTGAATCGGGTTCATCTTTTATTGATTGGGTCTTTTTCAAATCTTATAATGTTGTGTAGTTCAAAATCCGATTTCAAAGGTATTTGTTGTTTAGTAGTGATGAAATTTAAGTTTTTTTAAATGTGGCAAGAGCTCAATGATCAATCTATAACTTTGAAGGGTTTATTCAAATGTAGTTGTTTCTTGCAAGTATCTTTAATTTTTCTTTGTAATTTCTAAATGGTGTGAAATCATTTGTGTTGAGCACACACTTATATTTAGAGGGGTTAAGGAGGAGGATGAATCAGTATAAGACAATTTTTTACCTTTTCAAACATTCATAGACCACAAGAAAACAATCACATTCTAGAACATGGAACACAAGATTTACGTGGAAACCCTTTCGGGAGAAAACCACAAAAAAAATTGTTTATAATTCTTTGTAGGCACCAACCTATTGTTACAAATATTTGTAGGCACCAACCTACTCTCACAAATATTCGTAGACATTAATACCCACCCCTAAGTACCAACTTAGAAAGAGACACCAATATCTTACAAATCTTTGTAGACACTAATGTACTGGAGACACCAATCCCCACCGCTAAGCACAAACTTAGCAAGAAACATCAATCTCTTTGTGTGAGTTGCACCAACCTTCACAGAGTCTGCTTGTTACTTCTGCCTTCACCAGGTATGCTTCCAGCTTCTTCCTTCACCAGGTCTACTCACTTCTTCTGCCTTCACCAAGTCTACTCACTCCTTCCACCCTTACCAGGTCTAACCAAAAATTGAATTTCCAAATAGTAACTTTCTCAAAGCTTATTGTTTTGGGTCTCTTCTAAGGAATTAACTTGTACATCATCCCACGTAACCAATTTTGCAAATCCGATTCTGGAATTGTTACCTAAGGTAATTTTATACGTCTCCTCTATTCTTTGAAATATTCACAGTCTGAAGAGTCCCAGAAAAGAAGTTATAGTGAAAATACCAAGCTGACTTGTTTGAAATTGATCTTAGGACCATTCAAAAACCCTAACTTCCACAAAGTATATCTCAGAAATTACATTGAACAAACATCTAAAATTTGTACCACATGTACATCAAGATCTCTCCTCTGTCTCTGCAAAATTTCAAGGTCTAAAACATCCCAAGAAATAAGTTATAGTGAAAGTTCCAAGCTGGCCTATTTGAAATTGATTTCAGGAGCATTCAAGAACCCTAACTTCCACAGGGCATATCTTTGAAATTATAGTGAACCAACATCTAAAATTTGTACTACATGAACAACAAGATCTTTCCTCTATCTCTGTAGTGCTTCAAGGTCTGAAACATCCCCGAAAATAAGTTATAGTGAAAGTGCCAAGCTGACATGTTTGAAATTGATTTCGGGATCATTCATGAACCCTAACTTCCATGGAGCATATCTTCGAAAGTATAGTGAACCAACATCTAAAATTTATACCAAATGTACACCAACATCTCTCCTCTGTAGGTGTAGGGGGGATACTCATATATCCTGGAGTAAATACTACAATCAAATATGCATGTGGGCTACGTACAATGAGGAACACTGAGGCAGAGGATTTTTCCCTCTTCAAAGGTATCAGGTTGGCTCTATCGATCGAGATTCAAAGGATAACAATATGTAGAGATTGTATGATGGTAATTAGGGCTATCTTTAATAATAACATTGTTGTAGGTAACATTTACACTAGCGTCATATCACAAAACCTTGCTCTGCTAAACAACTTTGAAGATTACTCCCTTTTTCACATAAAATAAGAGTTAAATTCAGTTGTGGATCAACAAGCCAAAGATGGAAATATCCTAAGGAAAGGGGAAATTGAAGTTAATGGGAGTATTAAAGTCCTCTCCATCCCCTAATTAAACATGATTTGGGTTTTAATGTCATTGGAAGGTCGACGACATAGGGGTTTAAATGCTCCAGGCTTTGCACAATTCAAAGGACAACAAATTGAACTAGTCATTCATCCCAGTGCACGTGGGTTTGATCTCTAGACCTCAATGTGATGGGAAGGGTAATCTATTTCAAGTAGTTTTGTAAGGTTCCTTGGTCGATATAGATTCAGATTGAGGGTTGTTTTCTTTTGATATCGGGCAAGTTTAGGTTCCAATCTATCAGTTTGGTAGGTTCTCATTTCCCATTTTTTCATTTATTGACTCATTTCGGGCATTCAGTTTTTTATTTAGGGGATAGATTTGATTTTAATATGCTTGGGGTTCGACCTGTTCTTGTGGTCTTTGGATGGGATTTGGGTAAAATATGTTGTGTTGCATGCCCCTCTTTGGGTTGTCTTCCTCTCTTTTACTGGTTTCAAAAGTATGATTCCTTTTCCCTCGGTTGGATTTTTGTTTTTTGGTCTTCCTCTCTGGCCTATTGGTTATCCTATCTTATGCCACAAAAATTCCATGTTTCTTGCAGTTCCATCAGTCACGAGCTTGGGGTTCAACCTACTCTTTTGAACCCTGGTTGGAAATTGGATTGTGAGCAATGTCTTGAGTCACGAAAGTATTCCTTTAGAACTAATAGTTTTCTAATTAAGGTTTGACCTGCTCATTTGGTTTTTAGTTGGGAATTGGGTACTTTCGACAATGATTCTAGGCTTTTGGCCCCTCTTGTTTTCCTCTTTCTTCTAGTTTTCGGTCGAGATAGACAACGGTGGCATCATTCCTGGGCATATTTGGGGGATAGTGTGGGAGGCTCCCACCGTTTTGGAAATATTATAAGGTAATGATTATTTTAGAGGCAACTCGGTGCAAAGGAATTTCAACCTCATCATTTTTACAGGTCCTAGTGAGGTTTTCACCTCACAAATTGCAGTCATATTTCTTTCTACAATTTAGGGGTTAACTTGCTCATCATGGATTCATCTCATTGTGAAATAAAGCGCATCTTGTGCAGGCATGAAGACATGGTCGAAGGTAGGAGACTAAATTTCAATCAAGTTGACATCGAGGTAAGTGGCTATGGCTAGATAATTAAGACCCTGCTTCAACGAAATGAAACCTTAGAACAAGATAGACAAATAACTAATGCCCTCGAGTAAACTGTAGGGATGCTATTGCAGCGTGTGGATACTGTGGAGAATGAATTCCAACAACTCAGATTCATAGCAATGTCCCAACATTCAAATTCTTGTTCTAACAATCAGTTGGCTACAGATCCTCAGAAAGAGAATCCAGAAGAGACACATGGAGACTGAGAAATGGTTCCAATGGAAATCGAAGATAATGAACCCAACCATGGCGAATTCCAGAAAACACCTGACGATGAGTCTGTTATTTAACATATGAATTTTCATTGCATCTTCTTGCTTGGTCAATTTGTTAAAGTATATAGCAGTGAGTCTACTCGAATGTATAAGGAGGTGTCTAGTATTTTTTATGTTAGATCAATAGTAGAGGACTCAAACTGACTTGAGCCAGTTTTTATATTTATTTTGATCGTTGTTTTGCTTCGACACAACTTCCTTTATATATAAAAAAAAATCACTTCAGTCTCTTTAAAAATAAAAATAAAAAGATCTCTCCTTTGTCTCTTCCAAATTTCAAGGTCTAAAACAATCTAGAAAAAAATTTATCATGAAAATTCCAAGATGACTTGAATTGATTTCATAATTCAATTTTTGCTAATCCATTTTTCACACTCACACTTTCTCTCAATGTTTTGTCTTTTTATACTTTTTCATAACTCTTCATGAAGTGATCCGAAAACGGATCCAGAAGCCTGACAGGGCTTGAAAAATGCTCAAAAAAGAAAGTGCTCAGAATCTGACGAAACCAACGCCATTGCGTTCGTCTCATCTTCCTGATTCCGGTGGTATATTTACTTTGTCAAACGGGTTTCATATGCGAAAGTTATCGCGTTCTGATCGGAAGCCC
>JASDQU010026548.1:8380-29598 GCA_032191745.1 Picea mariana
GAAAACAAAGACTCTAAGATCCTATAATGAGTGTGGAAGTTTGGAAAAAGGGACTATATATGGCATGGCTTCAATCCCATGGATGAGATGAAACAGTGTAAAACTAGTGGAAGTTTTGACTTCCATGTGATAAGCCCAAAATGTTGAAAACAACATATGATGCCAGTTGGTCTTATGTTTGTTGACAATGAGTTGCAGCATGGTTTTGAGGACTTTGTTAACAACCTCAACCTGTCCTTTGGACTGAGGGTAGTATGGGGAGGAAAAATCATGGGAGAAGCCTAACCTTGAGGGTAGCTCGACGAAGATTGCATTCTCAAAGTGTTTACCGTGATCAGAGACTAACTATAGTGGAAATTTGAAACATGAAATGACGTGGTTTAAGAACAAAAACACTGTTGTGTCAACAATATTGTTGAATATAGGCATGGCTTTGACCCATTTTTTAAAGTAATCTACTTCCAGGACAATGGACTTGTGTCCATTATTATATGGAGGGTTGCAAGTCATGAATTCTATGCCCCATTTACAGAAGGGGTTGGCGGTGATGACTAAGTGTAGAAGAGCGGGTGGCACTCATGATTTGTTTGCATAAATATGGAATTTGTTGCATATATTGACAACATGGATGAATTCATGAAACAATCTGGGCCATAAGTAACCTTCTCGAATGATTTTTTTGGAGGTGGACATACCTAAGAGGTGGCCACCGCAAGCACTGCTATGGCAATCGTTCAAGACTCTATCGGATTCATCAATGGTCAAAAATCGATGGAGTATGGTTTTGACCCCACATCAATACAAAACATCACCGAGGAGGAGGTACCGAGGGTCCTAATGGCGAAGGTTCCGACAATCATCTCGCGAGAGATGAGACCCAAATTTTTTTGTCCGAAGGTAGATGAGAAGGTCGCCATACCAAGGGTCATCCAAGGGGATGTAGAAGAGGTGTTCATCAAGAAAAATCGTATTGACGGGTGAAATTTTAGTGTGTGAGGGAAATGTCGTGATGATTTCGGCGAGAACGAGTGATTTCTTTCTTTTGGGAGTTGAAAAATCTAGATCATATCCCTGAAGGATGATGATCCATCGGGAAAATTTTCCATTAATCTGTCGTCAACTAAGAAAGTATTGCATGGGGCTGGAATGTTCGACAACTTTGGTAGTGCGAAGAAAGATATAATGACGCAATTTATATACTGTGAGGACAAATGGGAGTCTGTTTTTCTCCTCATGATTGTATATTTGGGGTAGTCCTAAAATATTTTTACTGATGTAGTAAATAACATGGCCATTATCACCTAGTTGGACGAGAATTCCTACTATTGAGATGGCAGAGAATGACAAGTCGAGGATGTAATAGCGATCATAGTTAGGGGGAATAATCAAAGGTGCATTGGATAATGTCGCTTTTAAATCGTCAAAAGCGGCTTGGGCATATTCATCCCATCAGAATGGGATATCATGATGCAATAAGTGAAGGAAACCATGTGCGCAAGTGGTGTAATCTAGGACAAAAAATCGTAAAAAGTTTGCTTTGCCTTGTAGGCTCTGAAATTGGCACAAATTCCTAGGTGGTGGAATTTTTGTGATATATTAGACCTTGAGGGGTCCAGTATGATTCTGTTTTGGGAGACAATGAACCCAAGGAGGCATCCGGTGGTGATGAAAAATACACACTTGATGGGGTTCAAGCAGATATTGTACTGGCGACATTGTTGAAAAACGAATCGTAAGTCATCTAAATGTTGGGTTCATTTCTTGGATCGAGCAGTGAGTTTGTCCAAGTAAGAGAGGATGATGTGAGCAAGATCATGGAAAACATAAGTCATGGCCTATTGGAATGTAGCACCTGCATTCTTGAGTCCAAAAGGAATGACATGATCAGAAAAATTACCCCATGGGGTGGTAAATGCGGTTTTATACTGATCTGTTGGATGGATTTGGATTTGAATGTAGTGAGAGAAGCCATCCATGAAGGAAAGGGCCTTGTGGCCTACACAATAATATATAATTTGGTCGATGAAAGGGGTTGGTAAGTTTTCTTTGAGACAAGCATGATTGAGATCGCAAAAGTCGGCGTAGACGCGAATAATGCCCTGTTTTTTGTTAACAGGGATAGAGTTGGAGACCCATGACGTGTATGCGATGGAGTATATGAACCCTACAGTGCGTAACTTGTCAATTTCATCTTTGATATCCACATCTTTGGATGGATAAGGTGGGCATTTATTTTGATGTAATGGGGCAACATCTAGCCATGTTTCGATGCGATGTTCGACGATAGAGGGATCGAGATCGAGCATCTCTGTATATGACCAGGAAAAAATATCCTGACATTCCTAAAAGAGAGCTTTGTAAGCTGTGATTTCTTTAGGGGAGCATGCGATTCCAATGGTGATTTCCTCTACAATTCCTGGTTTGATGGAAATGTTGGCCATGTTGCCTTCTTCAAAAGCATTGGGGGAAAGGATAGGGTTGTTGAACCAATCTATATTCCCTGATTGAATAAAATCCTTGGTTTCGATTGCACATATGGGCATTTGGCTAGGAGGGTCAAAGGCTTCTTGTGAGAGAAAAAACATTCTATGATGGAGCACATTCCATGGGAAATCGAGGGTAGTTAGTTTCTCCAAGATATCTTTGTCGCAGTGGAAAATGAGAGAATATAGGGGATGCGAGGAGGTAACATTGGTGACTATCAACGTGGGTATGTCTTCCTTTGATGAAGACTTAGAGGGTGTATCACCACTATGTTGAAATGGCGTGCTTGGCATAAACTAAATGTCTATACACTGTGGATTGTAAACTGTGGTTGGGTGTAATATTTCCTGAGGGAAAGAAACTGAAGAATTGGGAGGATTTGGGGAAAATCCTCAAATAGTCTATTCATGAACCATGGAAGGTTGGGAAGTGACTGAGGTTCAGGGGAGGTGATGTGAAAAATATCTGGAGAAGTGATAGGGGGAATCACTTGTAGCACATGAAGTGAGGTGGTTGGAGGATTTTGAATAAGGGCCATTTGACGATGCTTGTATTCAATGATCAGAGGACATTGGTACGTGAAATGATAAAGTGATTCACAAAGAGAGCAAGGGAACCTCATCCATTCATTCACTGAGGTCTAGACATAATGGATGTCAGTGATGTCGGTACCCGATGATGTGGGTGGAGAGGGGTCTTGCTGAAAGGTTTGGCATACCACCGTTAGCGTCTGTCAAAACTAAGGTAGAGAAGGGAAATGATTAGTGTAGTGACCATACTCTGAACAGATGGCACACGCGACTTTGGTTTGCAACCCTTTATTTCTTGTAGTAGGGGAAGTTGTGGTAGTACTAGGTGTTCTTGGTGAAGTGACAAGTGATGTGGTTTCTCAAGGGAGTTGGATCAGATTGCATAACTCAGGAAGAGAA
The DNA here is from genome assembly GCA_032191745.1 of Picea mariana. NCBI lineage: Eukaryota > Viridiplantae > Streptophyta > Pinopsida > Pinales > Pinaceae > Picea > Picea mariana. The sequence continues at coordinate 11,794 of JASDQU010026548.1, forward strand.
GGACATATATTAGTTGGGTGTCCCTCTCTTTCTCATAGTGCACAAGGAGGTTGAACTTGGGGAGGAAGGGGAACAATGGGATATTTATTCTTCCATATTCCCCAACCGTAGTAGTGGTGCCAGCCAGTGAAGGCGAGGGTGGTGTAGTCGGAGTTAGTACTAGAATCTGCATTTGGATTCCCTCTGATTTGGGAGGGAGGGATGGTTGAGGAACCATCGTGGGTGGGTGTATATACCATACCAGAATGATGAGAACCATGTTGGGAAGGGTAAGTGTTGTGTCTACCTATAAATGTTGTACTCCCATTGGGGGGTAGAAGAAGAGGATCTGAGTAATAGCTTGGGTGATTGTTTCCCAAACTAGGATTTTCCCTTGGGGAAGGGTGAAATTAGGGATAAGTGGTGTTGTAGGGTTCTCAAGTAATTCCTAAGGTAGAATTTCTTCAGCTGGTCGGATGTTGAGGGGTGGAGAAGCCTCAGTGGGAGGAAGGGTATCTTTGGCTTCAGTTCTATTAGAATATCTGACACACACTTATGATAAGGGGTGTATGAGTGGTGGTGCTCCATGGTATGCCCCCAACAAAGATGGGTCTTGAAAATTATGGGCCCATATTCATGAGTGGGTATGCATCGGAACTAGTGCGGACAAGAGGTAGGATGTTATCGATGTTGGAGGAGAATTTAGGCTCGTAATGTGAAACTTGGTTGATGGTGATGAGTTCCCATTGTGGGGGAACATCATCATTTGAAACATAGAAGAGGTCATTGCTTTCATAGCATACATGTAGATACGTCCAAAAAACATGTTATAATTGAGTGGGGTGTCGATAAACTCAATGTTGATAAGGATGGTCTTGCCCCTGAGTTCAATGGGGAAATTTTGAAAGATCCCTTTAGGGGAATATGGGCAACCATCATAAGCTCTCTAAGTAATAGCAGATGGTACTGGCTATGGGGAGCCAAGTTTCTTCGACACAATATTGGACATGATGCATATGGATGAACCTTCATCAATGATACACCGATGAACTGTGATGTTTCCAATCTTGACTGGTATCTGGAAAGCTACCAAAGCAAGGAGACAAGGTTCCCCACAATCTAGATCAAATGTGATAAGTCTAGTATAAGCTGGGTCGACTTCCCCGAAGGCAGAAAGCAAGGATTTCCATTGAGTTGGACATGTTTGGAGGACCTCTAATATCGACATGGTTGTAGGGGATTGTGCTAAGTCATCAATCAGACTGTAATTATGTGTTGCCCTAGCCTGAGGGTTGTGGACATTCCATCATAATGGGATGCAAGGGATACAAATGGTAGGTTGAGTGTTAGGGCGTGGAATCATCAAGGGTTTTCAGACTGCAGTTGGAGCTGCTTCCGAAGTGGTGGGAATATATTTAAGAGGCACGTTGTATTGATCACTATGTGTTTGTAGAATAATTTCTTCTTCGCTAGTGAGGAGGATATTGCGATCCAACGGATTTCCAGGGTTTTGATAATGTCCCATTTGTGGTGGGGCAGGATGTATCTCCTATTGGGTGTTCATCACACCTTGGTTTGGAATAGGGTTTTGCAACATGACTGAGGGTGGTTGCTGCAAATATTTTTGTGGGGCATGTTGAGGGGTAGGTGGCGCTGGAGGACGTGACGTGTTCATGGAGTCTTTCATCCATTTGAAGTCAACAATTTGGGGAAAAAAGTGAGTGTAATGGCCAAGCTCACCACAAAGAATGCAAGGGAAGTCCATCCAGAGGTTGTTGTTGCTGTTCCTTCCTTGGTGTTTTTTTTTATTGTCCCCTTGGGGGTTCTGGTTACCCTAGTTTTGGTTGCCCCCAACAGGTTGGTTTTGTTGGGGGTTATTTCCCCCTAGTCCTGGGTTATTATTGTTTCAATTTTTTCCTTTATTTTTGGCATTATTCGACTGATGGGTTGGATTTTCTGTATTTAGTTGTTCAAAATTTTGGAATTGATGAATGGGAGATGGGTGAACAAAGTTAACTCTGGTGTGTGGTTTTCCTTGTGGAGGAGCAATCGGTTGTGGAGAACCAAGAAATGGAAAATACAGATTATTTTGTGGCAATGGTTCGTAGGGTGCATAGGAAGGCATAGTTCTTTCACTAGTGCCCAGGATATAAGCTAAGGTAGAGGGGGTACCTGAAATTGGTTGAGAGGTCAGGTGCATCATGGATGCCGATAAGGGTCCACTCATGGGTGGAGGAAGGGAAATAGGGTATGGCTATTGATAAGGGGGAGGAGGGTAATAAGGCGGTCCTACATATATCGACAGATATTGGGGTGTACCATACATGGGTGGTGGTTGGATGTATGGGTTGTGGTGTGTTGTGGTACCAATTAGTCCATCCTCCACATAAGACATCCAAGGTTTGTCTTGGATGAATGGTATGGGTCTCGGTATGTCATGGATTACTGTGTATAAGTAACCCGACTAAGCATAAATGAGGTCGTACTATTGAGCCTTGTTGATGGCTTCCTCTTCGGTTTGGGGAAAGGTTGATGCCACATCTTTGGCAAGGATATAGACGAGTGATTTGAGAAACCAATCAAAACGTTGTTCTTTGGTGGTTTCTACTTTGCATAAGCTACATCGATAACTCCATTTGTGGATGTGGTCAGAGATATGTGTATTCGAGGTTTGTTTTCACTCTGAGAGTAGTTCTAGACCAGTATTGTGATGAACTAGTAGTTGAAAGAAAGCCAAAAATGTTTTGTCCAAGGATTCAAAAGTCACATGGGACCCTGAATTTTCATCCACATACCATTTGGCTGATGGATCAGTGAGTGTGTGATGAAATAACCTTAAGCGAATGGAGTCATCCATGATTTCGTTTGAAGAGAACCATAAGTGGAAGGTCATGACATGCTTGGTGGGATCTTCCCCCAATTTACCTTCAAATTTGGGAATGTTTGAAGGTAGTTTGGTAGGCATATTGGGCCATGTGGGGTCATGCAATATAGGCTCATCCATGAGTTTAATCAAATCATGAATGTTGAGGGATGTAAAATATGGCATGGGGGGTGGAGGTGGAGGGTTAGTTCCATCCATGGTGTGAGTAGGTAGTGGACTTGACCCTTGAAGGGGGTTTGATGGAGTTATACTTCTCCCTTGAGAAGAAGTTTGACCTCCACCTCCTTGTGATGGTTGAGCCGATGAGTTGGCAAGACTAGGAACTACTCCTAAGATAGGAGGGAAATTTTGCAATCATCTTGAAAGAAAGGGATTCTGTGGGTCCCCTATGATGTCTGACTAGCAAAGTGAATGTGTGAAAATGGTGATGAGAGTGATAAGTGAACAAGAGACTTGCATAATTTTTTACTTTCACAATATATATCACAATCACATGTAATCAAATGAGTATAATACACAAATAAAAAATAAGAATGCATGTGGGTAGGTGGGTTTTGTCCTCGTGGAAGAACAAAGAAAAAAAATGCTTGTGTCCTAAAAATACGTGATGTCCTTCCTCTCAAATAGAACTGGACCTTCCAATAAGACTCAACAGTGGGGTCTGAAGTCACCAGAAGAGGAACTAGTGAAGGATGAAATAATCAGTTATAATGAGGGGCAGAGGGTGAATATCCCGAAAGAGCTGGCGATATTTTCAAATAGCCACACAAAATCTGATCAAGGTGCAATTGCAACCCACAATTGCCACATGGGTAGATGTCCTAAATTTGGCCATTAGGTACCTCAGTCAAAGTGAGACATTTAGATTTTCGACCTTAGAAATAGGTGATGGGCTGGATCCCTTCCAAGAGTTGGGTGACTCAAGGAGGGACACACAGAACAATCGGACCTCGGCATTCGACTCTTCACGGGTATCTCCCTGCCTTATGGTGTTAGGAACACTTGACTTGGAGGATTTTAAAGTTCCCTATTTGTCATCTTATAATATTTGAATATCTGAGAACCATATAACAAGGGGTTATTTGTTTGCCTGCCCCCGAGATCCTACCTAGACTAAAAAAATTCTTTTGGCGCCTCCAATGGAGGAAAACTTAGTGAGTTTTTAGAAAAAAATTAGATGTGGTTGGTTGAGAGGCTGGGGGTGTGAACCAATATCATTGGAATTAAGTGGGTGTGGTTATTTTCTTCAATAAATAGTGGGACATTTCAGAATCCCTTTGGAGGAAACCTACTTCAACCTCCACAATTTGAGATGAAATTATGTGAGTGAGGAGTGACTTTGTGTGTGAACAAATGTGCCAATTTTTAATAAGTTAGGTGTCAATTTGAAACATGTGTAATTCATGTGGTCCTTACAAATATTGATTACCTATATTTCTAGATGTCATTGGTACAACCTTGCAGAATCTTAAAATCCCTAAAGAACTAGCATGTGGACATATGGTTCCTTACCAATCCTTTAAACTCCCTAATGTGATTTATACTAAGAAAGCTTCAAAAAAACTATCCTAGATTGTAATCATGTGGGAATGTATGGGCCTATTAGTTTGATCTTTAAACTCTCCTAGTGATGTAAACTAAGAAAGTAATTTCAAAAACTATCCTAATTTTGCAACATGTGGGAATGTATGGGCCCTTACAAATTTAAGATGTTTGAAAAGGAAACTAAGAGGAGCCCTAGGGGGGATTTTTCCTGTCCTAAATATTTGGTTAAGGGAGATAAAATATCCCCTTAATCACCTTTATGATTCTCAATATTTCTCTATGGTGTGAGAGAAGAGCATACTCAATGATTACAGTTTTATTTCTGGTCCCAATGCAAGTGTTTTTATATGTGATAGAAAAAACTCTTAACTTAATTTTCACAATCAAAACAAGCCATCCATTTGGAAACTAAAGAAAAGGAGGAGAAATGTGGTTCTTTTTAAACCCCTAAGTGCCTATGTTTTGACTAAAATTTCATGTGGGAAAGGAATCTAAGTGTAGTGCATTTAGAATTTTCAAAAAAACAAGATTTTGAAGGCTAGGGGCCTTCGAATCATCACAAAAACTCTTAGAATTTTGGAATTCTGGACAGATGAAAGGGTTATAGTTCAGATAGAGGTGTAGTGGGTGCATAATGCACATAGAACTGAAGACATTTTGGTGCAAAATACGCATAATGTACATATAAATGAAGTGTTGTTGGTGCACAATGCTCAGAATGCGCGTATGTGGGATGGAACACCCGCACATGCTCTGATACAAGTCATGGGGGGGGATTTTAAGTGGAGTTATCCTACTCCAACTCCAAACTTATCTCTTGACAGGTAAGGCTAGGCCATTTATGGTTCCTACAATGCAAATGGGTCAAAAAGAAGTGCTCAAACAACCCAATATATGGAGGAATTTGATACCTTAGTCCCTAGTATGGTCGCTAATATGTTTTGTCTGTTTCATCACTTGAGTGAGAAAAACAAGGGAACTTACGAGTATAGTTGGTCCTGATAGACAATACATAGGTTAGTGTATGAATTAAACAATCCAAGCACATGAAATAAATAAGAAAATAAGCTAAAAACAACTAAGGAAATGAAACTACAATGCATAAGAAACTTTGAACCAAAATCAATCAACCAAATGACCAAGATTATGCCACCAATGGATATCTATATTAGTTGGAAAAAACTATAGAGAAAGGAGGACTGATGGATCCCCTCTTCCTCCTTGGGAGGGCTCTCGAGTCCCCTATTTGAGAGCTCTTATTACAATGATAAACTAGAAAGAAAATGGTGAAGAAATCCAAGCCTATTCCCTCAAGAGGTGAGGGGAATAGCTTATTGGAATGTTGCTAGAATGCTCCAAGAACAAAAGAGGTTTATTGAAGGAGGATTGAGGCAACATAACAATACTATGAGATTCTTAAATTCTTAGTGCACCCATGGCCTCCATTTATAACATTTCTTTGAGGAAATATCAAACTGGTTCTTAGTGTGGACAAGGGGCCCTTTAGTGCACCCTTAGGTCTTTGACCATCCCCCCATTCAGATTCAACTTGGATTTGAGGGTCAAATCAAGTTGGGAGCTGGTCCTGAAGTGGACGAGGGGCCAACAAGAACCATCAATGCATCATTGATATGAGTGCATAGATTTTACTATACACAGTAGTGCATATGGCACATTGTGTGCTCTACGGACTTCTTTCGTCCGCGCACTTTGTGCGCACTTCCTTTAGTGTTTCAACACACGTCAATTTTTTGACCAGTTGTATAGTTTTTTCCCCTTTGAAATGCATTTTTGGTGTTGCGTGTGAACTAATAGGTGTTTGGAGATGTTGTATTCCTATAACCATTTGCATGCAATGTTGCGGATGGAATTTCAGTGATAACATAGAGCATGTAGCAGGTCGACCAAGTCCCTTGTTTGCACATGAAACATCTAAAATAATAACTCAACAATTCAAAAGCAGTCAGATTGTGGGAAAATACAAGTTAAAATTGCAATGATGGAGATCCAATAGGCCACTCAGATTGACACCTTTCATGCATTCAGGGTTTTCAACATCACATGAGGTTTAATGACAAGAAAAAATATTCAAAGAGCCGAAGTGCGTAAGTGTCAATGTTCCATAGCCCCGAACTAGCACACCACTCTGGGTGGTCAGTTATCCGGGAGATCTCCATACTCTACATTCAAAAACTCTCGAAGCCCGAAGTGTCGAACACCGAAGACTCATCCGCCAAGAAATGTGGTATCCATATGGAACTGACACATGGAATCCATCTGGTGGTAACATATGGCATTCATTTCAAACACCTTGGGGCATGTCATCTTCTCAATTTCGAGTGACACATGTCACTCTCCTTCTAAGACACGTCACTTCGGGACCGTACTACTCTAGGAGACTTCCATGATTTACATCCAGAAACTCCTGAATGCCAGATTACAAAAATGCCGAAGTCCCTAAGTGACGTTAAGGTGCCATGTCACTCAGGGCCCTACCACTCCGGAATTTTTTCAACTCATTATAGACCAAAATATCCGAAGGGATGAACTTTCAAAGTCCCAAAGTCATTAAATTTGATGGTTAAAGTAAGAATGGTCTAATTAACAATAAATGTGATTTAATGACTCCAGGATAAAGTCACTCTGAGAGATTTTCATGCTGCACATCCAAAAAATCATGAAGTTTTGAATTGGTACCATTGCTAAATAGGGATAGAGGAAATCTAAAACTGGTAGACATAGAAAACTTTAGCAGGGGCGCTAAGGTAGCATGGTCCCTCAGATCACATATTTGAAAAATTAATCGGTGACTCACATTCATTCCAGGAATAAAATATGCCCGAATGTTAATCTCCTAGAACAGTTCCAAGATTGAAAATCACGATATAGGTCAAGAAGGAGTTGTCAACACATCCATTCATTTCCATTGGCCTCAAACAACACATAGGAATTCCAATGCTTGACACATCACTCACCTCTGTCACTCTGAATCGGTTTATGTCAAAGGATCAGTGTAATTCAACTTATGCATCAATCTGGTCTACTATCAACAACATTTTTCAGTTATTTAAGTTGAGACATTTCAAGTTAATGCATAATAAGTGGGAATTTGTGTTTTATATGAATCATGTCCCTTTTAATTAAATTAAGTTTGAAGTATGCATCATCGCACTCCAACAATGTCATTTTTAAGTTAATAAGTTGTTTATGACTATGAGTTTAGAGTGAAGCCTCAGTCAGAGTTGGACGAGAGCCTTTTCAACTCTGATAAATATGCAATTTCTGTATGTTTTCGGGGTTTGGTTTTTGGTGGAAAAGAGAAGTATCAGAAGGATCATACCTTCTTACAATATTGTAAATTTCTCTACCTATTGAATATATGTTGATGCCAGTTGTTTTTCTTACTCAAATCTGTATGTGTTTAATCCGATATTGAATGAAAATTATGTGTTGTGTGCAAAGTACATTTCCTTATTCTTTCAGCCATGGTTTTAGTTTTTTTGTTCACCGATTATGCAACCTATTATACAACTATTGTTTAGTGAATAGATTAACTAATTGACCACCTGTTGAACGATTTGCATCTAGATTTTTGTTGAAGTCTTAAGATATTATTTTAAGTCTTTATTTCTCATATATCGAGTGATTCATTTCATTGTTGCCTATTGTTTCCTGTGTGTGTATTTAATATTCCCAACTATCCATTAATATCCATACCAGTAGAAAAAGAGAAACTTCCTTCATACTGTGTGGTTTGTCCAACCAGATCACCATCTTCCCAAAACCCATCCTTGAGCTGACCAACAAAATAAAATTATCAAAGAATAATCATTCCAAAACTTGAGGTGGCCTAGCTTTGCCCTTTAGCAGTCATGTGCAAACTTTAGGATCAACATCTTCTAGCACCGTTGCCGAGGAGAAAAGTAATAAAATATCTTTCCCTGGGAGAATGAGAATGATCATATCTAATCGTTGATGGTGAACAAATACCAACCACATTTAGACTGTAGATCATTCACCTGGCAACTCCATGGTTAAAGGATCCAGTGGCGACTCCACAGTTTTAAGAAGACATATTTTTATATGGAAACCATATTGGCTTGGAGGTTTTCTCCTTTAATTTCTTTGTTTTTCCTGGTTTTCCAAATATTTTTCCTACTATAGATGAGTGGGGTGAGTACTTTCCCATATTTAGAGAAGATAAAGTTGATAACCCTGCAAATCATTTCCTTGAATTCCATGAGGTCATGCATCAATTGGGTATACATCATGAAGATTTATAAATGAAGATGTTCATGTACTCATTAGAGGGAGATGCTCGTGAATGGTACCGATCCTTTCCTCTTGCTAGGATTTCTTCATTGAAAGAGTTCCATGTATTAGTGGTCATTGTAAAAGGTTTTTTCCAGCTGATTTGATTTTTGAAAATTGTTGTGAGGAGTTTGATTTATATATGCATAAGTCTATATCCAGTTCCTCTAGTAGTATGAATGAGAAGGATGTTGATGTTAAACAAGTGGGAGAAGAGTCATCCCCTTGTGAAATCTTCTCTAGTTTTTCTGGTCAGGAGAATTTTTTTATTGATTGTTCTGATGACAAAAAAACTAATCGGGATTCTGTAGAAACGTTTGAAATTATATCAAATATATCTAATAGTGTTTGTTATGATGATATTGATTCTCAAAAAGTTGACATAGATCAGGCTACTATTATGTAGTCAATATTCCAAGGATCTCATGAAATGGAGGATTTTGAAGTTCAAGTTTCATGAATTTTTAAAGACCAACCCATCTCTGATAAATCTCCTGATGATGAGGAGAAGAGTTCTATAATGATACAAATGGAAATTCTTAGCAGTGACCCATTCTATGATAGCTGCAAAGCATATGTTTTAAAGACCAGTGGACAAGATGACATTGAAATCCAAAATCAACAACAACTTTATCAACTTAATATACCCTTATGTGATAACTATGAATCAGGTCCTCTGAAAAACAGTGAAAGAAATACCTTGGTTGACAAAAAAAATGGGATGTTTCTGCCAACAATTGTCTTGATTGGAGGATTTTCAATTTCTTACCATGAAGTGGATATTACACAATTGAAAACATGCACATTCATCAACAAAATAAAAATCATACAACCAACTTACATTTTTGAGAATCGGATTGAAATAAATATTGATGCTCATTATAAAAAAGGGTATGGTTCTCTTGTTTTTTCAGATCCTATAACATTCTATATGCAGTCAAATTGGATTAAATAATTTTTTGTCATTCGTTTTGTGAAGGAAGAATTTCAAAAATTTAACTATGGGCCTCTAGATTGTAAGTTGTTGCTATATTTTTTAGTTCCTAATATCACATTCGTACTTAAATATGGAGATCAATTCCATCTTGTTAATCAAGTCCTCATGTGGCTTCATTGGAAATCTGATTACACAAATTACTTTGTTTTCAGTTGAGTAGATTAGGGGTGTGTTGAATAAAGATTGTCATTCAAGCAATTCATTTTTAGTTTGTTTATACAGTAGATCGGAAATAAGACTCCATATTCCAACAAAGGCACTGAGTTGTAGTTGCATTTTTAAGTTTCATATTGAATAAAGACACCATAGCACAACAAAGGCATTGGGGTGTAGTTACTATTTTGAACTCCATAGATGCATGGCTGAGAAACAGTGGGAGATATACATGGATGGCAGACGAAAACAAAGGTAAGAAAAGGAAGGTGGGAGAAATTTATTGAGAAGTAAGGCACCTGATCTATTATTCTTAGCACCTCATAGGGAAGTGCTATCCCCGGTTCAAGACAATGTTGGAACTTAGGTCTGCATCGTGTCCCTACCCCTTCAATTCACCTATAACATCATCTTAAAGCCTCATTCTTTGATTTGTTCTTGCTAAGTTATTCTCCAAGTTTTGATTTTTTCTCTTTAATTGATTATTTGATCCATCCTTTTGTTTTCTTGAGGGGTAATTTCATGTCATTGATTTGGTTTGAAATACATGTCATCAAAGTTACCGAGTCCTTTGTTTGCATAGGAAACATCCAAAAGAAGAATGCAACAATTCAAAAGAAGTCAATTTTGGGGTCAGATTGTGGGAATAGACAGGTTAAAATTGCAACGATGGAGATCCAACATGCCACTCAGATCAATGAATTTTGTGCATTCAGGGTTTTCAAATTCACATAAGGTTTAACAACAAAAACATATCTCTAGGTGGTCATTTATCTAGGAGATCTCCATACTCTACATTCAAAAATTCATTGATCTTCGAGAGATGTCCATGTGCTTTATCCAGGTGGTCAGCCCGAAGTTTTGAAGCACATGGCACTCATCTTCCAAGACATATGGCAACGATATGGCGCTGACACGTGGCATCCATTTGGTGTTGACATATGACATTCATTTCAGGCACCTTGGGGCACATCATCTACTCAATTTCGAGTGACATGCATCACTCTCCTTCTGAGACATGTCACTTTGGGACCATACTACTCTAGGAGATTTCCATGCTTTACATCCAGAAACTCCCAAAGCTCGAAGTTTCGAAGCACATGGAACTCATTCGCCAAGACATATGGAAGCCATCTGGCGCTGACACATGACATCCATATGGTGCTGACATATGTCATTCATTTCAAGAACCTTGGGGCACATCATCTGCTCAATTTCGAGTGACATGTGTCACTCTCCTTCTGAGATATGTTACTTCGGGACCATACTACTATGGGATATTTCAATGCTTTAAATCCAGAAACTCCTGAACGACATATTTTCAAATTGCCGAAGTCTTGAAGTGACATCTGGATGCCACGTCACTCCTGGCCCTGCCACTCTATCACTTCAAATTAGTTTATGTCAAAGGCTAAGTGCGATTCAGCTTATGCATCATTCTGGTCTACCATCAACAATAGTTTTCAGTTATTTAAGTTAAGACATTTCAATTTAATCCATAATAAGTGGTCATTTATGTTTGATATGAATCATGTCCCTTTTAATTAAGTTAAGTTTGAAGTATTCATCACTGCACTCCAACAATGTCATTTTTAAGTTAATAATTTGTTTACAAATGTGAGCACAAAGTGAAGCCTCAGTCCTAGATGGACGAGAGCCTTTGCAACTCTAATAAATATGCATTTTTTGTATGTTTTTTGGTTTTAGTTTTTGGTGGAAAAGAGAAGTATCAGAAGGGTCAGACCTACTTAAAATATTGTAAATTTCTCTACCTATTGAATATATGTTGATGGTAGTTGTTTTTCTTACTCAAATATGTATGTGTTTAATCCGATCTTGAATGCAAATTACATGTTGTGTGCAAAGTACATTTTCTTATTCTTTCAGCCACAGTTTTAGTTTATTTGTTCACCGATTTTGCAACCTATTATACATCTATTGTTTAGTGAATATATTAACTAATTGCCCACCTGTTGGAGGATTTGCATCTAGATTTTTCTTGAAGTCTTAAGATATTATTTTAAATCTTTGTTTCTCATATAGCCAGCTATTCATTGCATTTTTGGATATTGTCTCCTCTGTGTGTATTTAATATTCCCAATTGTCCATTAACATCCATACCAGTAGAAAAACAGAAACTACCTTCATACTGTATAGTTTGTCCAACCATATCACCATCTTCCCAAAACCCATCCTTGAGCTGACCAAAAAAATCAAAAGATCAAAGAATAATCATTCCAAAACTTGAGGTGGCCTAGCTTTTCCCTTTAGTAGTCAGGTGTAGACTTTAGGAACAACACTAAGAAAAGTAAAAAAAGTAAGAAAAGTAAGAAAACTTGCAGAAAGAGTAAACACTCCTTCAGAAAGGGAACAACAAGTCCTTGGAGTGACCCATTAAAATGGATGCGCAGGTTCTTACCTCTCGTCTTAAAGTTTCTCCTCCCCCTTGTTGTGTAATTAAAAACAACCTACCTACCTAAGCTCTAATCACTTTTAGCACCTCCCCGACAATGGCATCAAAAATGTCGAGTGAAATATATACCATCTAATTCGACATTAATTTTTCAACCCGAGGCTCGTAGGATTTGAGGTGCCAACATTGTATGAGAAGGTCTAGAGCTCTAATATAGCCTAGGATGGCCTAATCTAATGCCAATAAACTCAAATAATTAAGAGCTTTAAGAAATTCTAGAACTAAGAACTATTTGACCTAAGTAGCTTTACACAATATAGGACTATGAATTGTTTAATCTATCTCTAAATAAGAAAATAACAAGTAATCTATTTCAAAGCTATTTAATCTATTCAATCTCTCTTTGAATAAGAAAACAACAAGAAATCTATTTCTGAATTATTTGATATATCTACCTCTGAATGGAAAGATCAGGTAAGTAAGTAAGCAATTAATCTATCAAAACTATCTTGACAAGTGAACTCTATTCTTAAGAAGAAAACTCACAACTATTTCTATCTCGCAAAGAATAAACATTAATCTACTTAGATAAAAGAAAGACTATTGTGACAGTATTCAAATGTGATGATTGTGTCTTTGGTGGTGAATGACATCACGATGGCATCTAACTACTAATGATATTTGAAGTGGAATTAATTCACTGCTAACTTCTACATCGAAATGTAAAGTATGGATAAGGTAGTCTATAGAGAGTTTTTCCATCATAAATGTAACACTAGGTGTTCTTGGAACCCATGGGATCTTTAAACCTTGTGAAGAAAATATTCAACATCCATCATTCACTTGATCATACAATTGCTGGAAAGTTCCCTGTTCAAAATCACTAACTCAAGCAAAGCTACAAACTCATAATTAACAGTTAATTAAAAATCCCAATTCAAATTCATGACTAAGATGACAATAAAAACAGTTTGTGAAAACCTACAAACTCTTGACTAATGCTAACTAGAAATCACAACTCAAATCCATAATTGAGATAACATTGAAAATCAAAACTTGAAATTACAACTAGTGTATCATGGAAAACCATAACTCATAATTATAACTAGGATGCTATTGGAAATCATAACTCAAAATCCACTTCTATCTTATCATGTTGATGATAAAAACATGGTTAACAAGTTATGCATGCATACAAAGAGTATTTGAAATTACAATTTAATAAATGATCTATGTCTAAATAGATACTTTGCAGAGTGATTTATAGCCTTACAAAACAAAGAGAAAAAGATGTGACAACATAACTAAGAAAGCAAATTATAGCCTGCAATCAAAATGTTAGAAATCAAAATATAAACAAATGAACATGGATGTCCACACATGCTTTGTGATACCCACACAATTTAGAAAATGAGCTGCAAAATAAGAGAAGATATACATGGAGGTGAATTAGACAAGCGATCTACAATCAAAAGATTCACACAACACACAATTTGAAATTTAGAAATATACAGAGTAAATGAGCAATTTTGAAATCTAAGAAGTATGAAAGGAAAGTACGTAAATGAAAATATATATTGGTATAAGCAATCACCCAGACCATTGGTGGGCCCCCCAGAAGGTCATGGAAACTCTTCAATAGGAAGTCACAATCACTAAGCTAACGCAACACTGACATTGATATAAAAACAGAGTATACAACAAAATGGTGATAATGTTTGTGTAGAGTAATAAAATTTGTCTCCTAGTTCATGTCATAGACAGTGGTAATTATAGATGTTTACGGAGCTTGATAGGTCAACCATTGGAAGGGTTGACCCTCTCTAAAAATAGTAAATTCATTAAATTTATTCTAACAAAAACATCTTTCTTAACAATCTTTGTGTGCCACTTAGTGGTCATTGCAATTTCCCAATCCGAGATGTTTTGAGTTCCATAGCTGGAGGGAATGAGGGGGCATAAAACCCACATCCCCTATTCATCCATCAAAGGTCACCAATGTATGAACCACCAACTCCTATGCGCTCTAAGTGTCGGATCGTGTGCCAAATGGAGTGTTTGATCAAGTGTTGAACAGAGTGTCGGACGAGGGACTGGATGGAGGATCAGATCGCGATTTCGACCTCTTGCAAGTAAACCAGACGTTAGATCTTCATAAACATTTAAATGTGATGAATTGATCATAAAATCATTTCAAAAATGATAATTATACATACCTTGTGTGATTCTATGGAAAATTGATGTATAAATTTTTTATAATACCTTCAAAATAGCTAAATGAGAGAATAACATATATAATGTCGCATGCAAAAAGGATATGGCCATTGAAAAAAAAATATTCAAAACACCAACCCAACACCGGGTTAATAGGAAGAGTGGAATCTTCCTCAACTATAACTAAGGCTTTCTCGGGATTTGCTAACAAAGGAGTAACAACACTCCCAACGTCTAAATGATTCTCAACCTCTTCATGGTAAAAATATTCTGGTGAATTAGGAGGTAAGGGTTCATAGACTTCTGGAGGCAACCCTTGCATCCTATGTGATATATGAAGACCTTTATCATCTACAGTCTCAATTTTGAAAGACAATCAAGTAAATAAACAACACTCGCTAAATACATAGAAAACCAACAAGCAAACAATGCCTTATCGTGATGAACATACTAGTTGGTGATGAAATCCAACATTGTGTGATAAAAGTGAGAAGGGGCTAGGATATGGGCAATTGGATTAGTTACGTTGGTGACCTACTTAATGGACTTACACCTTGGTGCAATCTTCCTCATGTTTTTATCAGTAGTTTACCCTCCAAGGAGCCCGAGTGAGTTTGACCAACGTTTATTCCATGTACAACAAAGACTTCCCTTAAAGGTCACCTCGTGTAAGGACCCTAAAGATTATGGCTACTAAGGAAACCAACTCCCAGTCAGCCTCCTGGTGGGTACATTTGATATTCGAGTCCAAATGTATGAGCAGGATATCAAGTCCGAAATCCTTCAAGAGAACTGAGGACAAGTGGACCAGTAAAACTCTAGAGGACCCATAATGGATTCAGAATTCACGAAGCTCTGAGACCAAATGAAGACAACTGAACCTCAAGAAGAACCCCCAATATACGATCTGAATACTACGGATGGTTAATACTCGAGGGGATAATATTTGTTTCTCTCCTGAACATGGCCTCATGCGTAACTCCTACGTGAGAGGGGGATCCTAGCTATGCTTATACGAAAAATAGATTTACTCTCCCTTTCACAAGATTCTGAGTTTGTCTTGAATGCTTTGGATAGATATTCTCACAGCCTCTTCCAAAGCACTAATCGTAGTCTATTATTGGTGTAAAAATATTAAAAATAAACACTTTCTAGATCGATTTTAATTATCGTTAATTTTAGTGGTTTTTCTTTACATAAAGGTGAATGAAAGTGAAGCTAGTGATGTTGCGACTTGAATCTCAAAGAAGTAAAAGAATGATATGGAAAATTTTACTTTGATGAACTTCTATCTATGGGAAGGAAAAGAGTTTCTTTCTTTTACTAACAAACACAAGAATGCAAAATTTTCATGCAATTTGTTTTCAACAGGAATCCAATTAAGTGCTAATTTGTAAAGAAATCCTTTCTGATATCCAAAAACCAACGCAAAAATTATCCCTTTGTTTGATTGTAAATTTGAATTGAATAATTTTTCTAATGCTTCTTGTTTCACTAATAATGAAAAATAACTTCACTATTGCAACTTTGCAAAAAATGAAACAAAATCACACAAACAAAGACACTCTCAGTAGTCAATAAGAGACTAAAAGAAAAACAAACTATCTATTCAAAGAAAAACATCAAAAAACAAAGAATCACACTTAAAAAATATTTCAGAAATGGGTAAGGATCAAAGACCAAGTAACCAGTACTGAGATCAATGAGTTTCCTTATAAAAATCTCTAATCGATCAGATGAACAAAAGAGCAGCAAAAAGAACCCAAGTTTGAGGAAACAATGCCATTTTTGAGACAAGGAAAGACAACACAAAAAACCAATCAAAGACTAAAAGAGTAAAAAGTAGCAGGTTGGAAGCCAAACATGAGACATAACCTGATAGAACAGAATTTGAGCTAGAGAAAAAAAACCAAAGAACTATACCCAACAAGCCAACATTCAACAATTTTTCAAGGCAAGAAACATCAACACCCTAGTAGTAACAATACCAGAGCGCTACATTTCTCCCTAATACACTTGCGGGAGCATCAATAGATCAATCAATTCCCATTGCTTTGAATGTAACTGGAGAGGGCGCGGGTTCTGAGAATTTTTTTGGAAAAGCTCAAGAATTCAAAAAATCAGGAAGTTCGATCAAAAGACTCTGTAAGACAACTTTAGCAAATACAACAAATGCATGTATGGGTTAAATCAACAAATGATATCCAAAGATGGGAAAAAGGAAAATACAAACCAATGAAAGAAACCAAAACTGAAAGATCTGTCATCCCCAGTGGAGTCGCCAATTTATGTGATGGAATAAGTCCCTTACGGATAGGTGAATATCCCCTTGGATTCTATGTCCCTAATACCAAGACAGAAAGATACAAATGGACACTAACATCCCTTTGATATTTATCTAGCTAGCCAAAAAAAGAGAGAAGAAGAAAAAGGTGATCGTACTTATTTATGATGTTTGTCCTTTCTGCTCCAATTCAAGCTTTATGTCCAAACTCTTTCACATAGCTTGATACTTACAAAACTACATAAATCAAAGGGAAACAAGGAAAATCCTACTCTACCATATTGGATTAAAAAAATTAATCTACAATAGAGAAGCATATGTAAGGTACACAAACTAAAAGGGAATAGGCCAAGTATGTTAAGAACCAAATATCAATATAGCATAAAAAAAACCTAAGAATAAGTACTAAACGCCTTGAAAAAGAGATAATTTCAGTTAATAAGCCTCTTCGAGAGGGCAACCTCCTTTCACCCCACATAAATATTCAAGTACAAGATGATTCCAAATGAAAATGTCTCCTTGGTATATATAGGAGACTAGCAGGTATAATTACAACTAATGGAATAAAGACGACATAAATAAAATAACATTACTAATGTAACATGCCCCAATTAAGGGGTAGTGAGCCAATATTAGGGCTTAACATGCCCTTCCCCTTGAGACAAGTGTTGTCCGCAATGCTTGGGTAACTCTGGATGCTTCTGTATAAAAGTCTCATCTTCCCAAGTGGAATCTTCAGCCGATAGCTTCCTCCATTTAATGAGATACTCTGAAATGGATCTATTCCTCAGCTGGCGGATCCTTGTGTCAGTGATGGCTTCAGGCTCCAATATGATTTTTCCTTCCTCGTCAACTTCTGGAAATATAGTTTGAACTAGGATATTGTCACCTATAACCTTCTTTAAGCATGAAACATGAAAAATTGGGTGTACTCGTGAAGATGAAGGAAACTCCAATTTGTATGCCATAGTACCAATCTTTTGTAACACCTTATAAGGGCCATAGTACTTTGGTGATAATTTATT
>JASDQU010026548.1:29698-41961 GCA_032191745.1 Picea mariana
CCTAATTTTTCACCAGCGCACGTGTTCTCCGCTCCCTATTTTATGCTCCCTGCACATTTCGACGGTCCTGATCGTGACGCCCAGATCTACGGTGCACAGAGCATTCCGGACCCCCCCGACCGTTCTGCTTTTAGCCGGGGGGGGTCCAGAATTGCTGATAACATTTGCGCCCATTTGGACGGCCCAGGGATGAGCGCTTAAATCAACGGTCCATATTGGATTCCAGACCCCCCAGGCCGTTCTACCTTTAATGGAGGGGGGCGGTCCGGAATGAGTGATAAAGAGCATGCTTGGATCTACAACTCAGAAACAGGCATGCAGATCAATGGCCCACAATGGATTTCAGACCTCCTTGGATGATCTGCCTTTAATGGAGAGGGGGGTCCAGAATGGTTATCTCCCTCCAGCGGGCCCCTTGTATTATGTGGCATAAATCTATTGGTCCCGAAGTCCCGTCACCATATGCTATCTGGCAGACCCCCGTCACTTATGGACATCACCTTCACTTGTTCCACTTGTCCCCCAGTCAGTCACATCCCATAACTGCTATCAGTCCCCTCCCCCCTTTCACTCATGACTAGCCCCTTATTGCGACTTTTACCTCCAATCCCTAGCCGCCACATCACTCGTTCGTGTTTTTCAGCCACCGTCACCTGCCATCTCACCCCGAAGTGGCCCATTGTCCATTTATTACTGGATAACCTATCCGTTATCTAGATGACTTGTCTCCCGCACCCAACCGATCCCATTTTAAATAAAACTACCGTTATTTCGCCTACTTTCACTATTCACCCATCGCACCAGAGAAATTCACAGCTTACCCCTCCGTTACATTCCTTCGCCCTCATCCAAAGTTAGTTGACCCCACTAACTTTGTGTTTATTTCAGGTACTATTGCAGAAATGGCGCCAAAGCTCAGACAAGCAGAAGGAGAGGAAAATCCGTTTCTCTCGCCTCCTGTCGACCTGGACAAGATCCCACTGGTCGACAAAGACAGATTAATCGCAGATACCAAATGTGATTTTGATTTCTCAGATCTCCAGTCATGGCTCAGGGAAGTGTTCCTGGACCAGAGTGATGAAATTGGACTCTGGGAGTCCAATTTACCCCTTTACCTTTTTCCCCACATCCACCATTTTCTCGAGTTCGCGCTTAAATGTCAGGCTCACTATATTCCCGAACAAAGAGCCATCATCTCCTCATTCGGAGACACCCTGTTCCTCATCACACCCAAAGACATAGACCAGATGATGCAAATTCCCCATCCCGACTCTGCATCTCCTTTCAACCTGGAAATTCTTACAGAGTTGTATCAGAAGATGACTTTTCCCCAGAGAGCTCAAATATTCTAGCTTTTCCTTCCCACCTCCTCTCAATTCCCTTCCAAAAATCCCCCTTACCCGTCGTCCATGTTCGCCACTAAGGGAAACTAGGTCATTTCTTCCCTTTGTGCTTTGCTAGGGTACTATTTCGACCAGTGGGTAGATGACCCCATTCTAGGTTTTCTATCCATTTTCTTCACTGATGAAAAGCCCACCACACAGTTTGATTTCAGCACCTTCTTGGTAGACAATATTCATGAACAACTTGTGAATTTTGGCATGGAAGGCATGTTCAGATACTCGTCTATACTGGCCTACATGTTTGTTTTCTTTCAAGCAGATAAATTTAGTTTTTCCATACAGAAGATGGACATAGATGGAAGGCCTCAGGCAGTCACAGCATGGACCTCTTTGCTGAAACATAACTCCACAGAGTATAGCTTCAAGGCATTCATCGATATTTTCTACCACCCTGTGGTAAGCATGCTAGGTGGTAGGAACGAGCCTCGAATAAACGATGAAGTTCAGAGGATCATGCACCTCTCAGACAACACAAAGACCGGGGATTGGTACCTATATCAAAACCATTCCGAGATCAGAGTATATGGGTGCGAGTTCGCACCCTATAAGCTGCCCAAATATGTTCCGATCAGAATATTTGCTTTAGAGTATATAAGACAAATCATGAATTAAAATGACATCCATTTTGTATCTTTGAAGAAAAAGAAACAGCTTAGAATCAAGGGGCAGATTGGCTCCTTCATCTGCAACAGTTGTGGCGCCAGAGAAGAAGCGGAATGGATGCTGAGAGAGATGAAGTTTTTCTTAAGCTTCCCATGGCATTATGATCCATGCGGGATCATCTCAGAAATGAGGGTGAAGAACAAAAACATCCCGTACGTTCATGAAGCTAAGCCCGAAATTGAGAAATTCGCCAATCAGACTGTGTGGGTGCCTAACACCTTGGTCGAAGTGGAATAGCAGGTTCCCCCGACCACTATTCCACCAACGACCACACCACAAGTCCCTAAGGAAAAAGGGCCTCGACAAGAATTATCTCCGCCTGTCACGGAGGTATCGTCTGAAGAGTTCCAGTTGCACACTAAGAGGCCCAAGACAATTTCAGTTCCTGGTCCGACTGTTGAAAAAGAAGCCCTGCCTAACATAGTGGTCAAGTCTTTCATTCCACCTTTCAGATCAAGCCTACATAAGGACATCACCCTAGCAGTGCCAAATAAATCCTCAGACTCCCCACTCGACACTCAACCGGGCAAGACTGGGCCCAAGTTGAGCATTTTCGAGAAGTACGAGCTGATTAAGAAAAAGAATCAGACCCTCACCAGCAGTACTTACGCTCAATTTTGGAATCAGACGTCGACTGTGAAGCATAGGCTGTTGTCTGCATTTGACACAGAAAAGGACAAGATGCACATGGCCTTCCTCTAGGCGCAGGTACCAGACCCCAAGGTGATCACAGACTACAAGAGGGCCACCTTCGAATTCCAGATGAAGGACATGCACCCAGAAGATTAGATGGATCTGCACAAACAGACAGGGGAAATGGTGTTCCATATGTTGGTGCATGCTTCTGCTTCTGCAGCAAAATTATAGGTATCACTGAACAATGCTCAGACACAACTCAAGCTAGAGAATATATCATCCTTTTTGAAGGACAATAGAATCAAGACTTTGGAGGAGCTGGTCCTCAAGATCGGCTATGATCCTTCAAACGTCAAAGCTGCAGAGGATATGATAAAGAAGAAGAATGCAGACATCGCCTCCTTGAGGAAACAACTGAAACTCCCGCCCACAGAGGACTCGCAGGCGAAGGAGATAGTAGAGAAAGAAGGCGAGAAGGATGAAATGCTCAAGCTGCTCATGGAGCAGAACGCACAGCTCAAATAAATGGAAGCTGAGATGGAGAGATTATTAAAAGAGAAGGAGTAGATGAAGCCAATGGAATTCATTCCATTGAGTGCCATTTTGATTTCAGGAGCAAGCACAGTAGCAGTGACAACAGTCCCATCCGCAACCCCATTGACATCACAAGAGAGGACAACTGACCTCGCCAAATCCATGGAAAAGATGAACCTGCAGGAGACAGAGATCAACAGGCTTAAAAAGGAAGTTGAGAACCTCCAAGAACTCAAAACTTCCTTCCATACCAGTCTCTCCAAGGAAAAGCAGGTAACAAAACAGCTCAAGCAGGAGTTACAGCAGCTTCGAAATCAAACAGTGGTAGGCAAGTCTTTGGCTGAGCTCAAAGAGAATGTACGGACAGACATCACAAAGTCCATAAATGAGATTTGGCCCATTATCCAAATCATGTTTGAGCAGAATGAGTTGGTCCAAAGGAGACAACAGGCTATTGAGAAGATCAGAGTAGAATCGGGGGAGATGCCAACACAGGTGAATGATATCATCAAGTTCCTCAATTCTAAGACCAGAGAAGAGCTAGAAGAGATGAAGATCGAAGACAGAACAAAGACCATCCTTGAGGTTAAAAGAGTTTTTACCAAGAGAGGATTAATGCTTCAACTGGAAGAAAAGGTTCAGATCATGGACCGGGGGGTACAAAGGTTCTTCAATAAGATTGAGGCTCTCCAAAAGAAAGGTCTACCTGGTCTGAAGGTTATTAATGATAAATTGATGACACTTCCGGATTACAAGAAGAGATTGGCTGAGGTGTCTAAGGACAGTTCAAAGTTTGCTGGAATACAAGGGAGAATTACCAACAAATCATTCTTGGATTCCCTTCAGTGGGACATCAGAATCCAACAAAAGATCCGATACATATTCCTCACCAAGCCTACATTTTCCAAATATACAGAAATGGACGAAGTGCATCGAAGACTGCTCAAAGTCACTGTGCCTAGTCATCTCAGATGGGAGGAAATATGTGATCTGCTATATTAGCAGATGAGATGTCTAGGTCCAGTCACCTATCCAGTAAGATGAGGTCATGCAAAGGCTTCATCAATGGTCTACCCAGAAATTAGCGTGCAGTTACACCAAGTAATCAAACAGTTCCTAGATTTAGGAGATTTGTTAAATTAGTTAGGCTAAAAATAGAATTAGCACATCCTAATCATTTATGACAGGAACGTTTGTAATTTGAGTTATAAATACTTCACCTTTCGAAGTATTGAGGGTGGTTGATCTTCACACCCTGACGCTACCAGACTGTAACATTTTTGAAGAGATCTACCATTAATAAAAAGGAGGCACTTTTACAGGATTCTTGCATGTATTCCGTGGTGATGTTTATTCTCTAGGTTGAATGTTATTCTTGCTTTGTGATCATTTTGTTTTCTAATTTTAATCTTTAAGAGTAACAAATGTTGCAGGATTTATCTCGTATACCCTGTTTCTGACTCAAAATATTTTAGTGTTTATCTTCTGGTGTTTTCAATTACGAAATTCTTAACTACTTCTTAGTTGAAATTATCTTTCTCATCTTTTCTTCTGTCCATCATCTAAGCTACTAAAAGATCCAGTGAGTATATTATCTCGCCCTGTGGAAGTCTTCCTTCACGTTTCTGGTTGTATTTCATATTTAATTAAACACAGACCCCATAGCCCAATGGATGTGTAGACTGTCTCAACCAATTCAAAAAACACTTTGACAACAAAACCTACCTATTTCTTTACCTAGACTAATATCTAAAATTGGAAACATAGATAACCCATATAGAGAGATCCCTCTCTGAAGTTGGAAGGGCTATATCCCATCTTCAAAAGTGGTTGGATAAAGTTACCTTTGCAGATTTCTTCTGTTTCAACCTCTAGGAAATTTACCAAGTGCTAACATAGTGGTGACTCCACTGGGGAATATAACTAAAAATTGATATTTTCACGTTTTCTTTTCCCTAAAAAGAAAGTTCAAATTTGAGAGGAAAGTAATGTTTAGAGTTTGATTAAACTTTGTACATATTATTTTCAGACTCACAAAACATAAAACTAAAAACTATATATATAAAAACCAAAAAGAGTTCTGGCTCCCAAGAAAGTTCACATGCGATCTCATCCCGACCCAGAACCTGCGATAGTGACAGATAACCCCGAACAGTTTCTCAGGAAAAAGACCTTAGCTGAAGGTTTAGTGAGTCATATTCCCCTTCATAAGTCCCTTTCCTTTTCAGGGAAACCTGTTACCTCTCAAATCCCTAACCTTGGTACCTTTCCACAGCAAAGCCTGGTTAGAACATGGTCCGATATCTTTTTGACTGGAATCATCTTTGACCCGACTGTTTTGCAACCCCGAACCCCCGAAGTTCTGTCTCCCACAACTAAACCACAAATCACTCCCTCAGTACTATCCAGTCCCTCCTCGTCCTCGTCTTGAGTCGCTACCTTGCCGATGATCCAGGTTGTCGTCCCACCTCCTCCATCCATCATGGCAGCTTGATATGCTCCTTTGGTGTTGGTTGCGCGACTGCATGCCATGCCCCAAGACTATCAAACAAGACTTCCACAGTTCGATGCAGCAGGACCTTTAAATGCCCAACAACATGTTGAAAAAATGAATGATTATTTTGACCTGCAAGAAGTTGATGAGGCTGACGTTCAAATGCGATTGTTTACCCAAAGTTTGACAGGTGACGTCAAGAAATGGTACAGATATTTACCTGCCGCCTCAGTCCCTGACCTTGTCGCGTTCCAAAGGATTTTTCTTGACAGATGGGAGGTAAAGAAAAAACCTCTCCAGATATTGTCAGAATACGATAATATAAGAAGAAATCAAGGTGAGATGGTACAAGATTACTGCACCCATTTCAATAACATGTACAATGAAATTCCATCCGAAATCAAACCTCCACAGGGCCTGGCGTTGATAAAATTCCCTGATGGTTTTGATGCCGATATGTCATACCAACTAAGAGAAAGAAATTCTACCACCTTGGCAGACATGCAAAAAAGTGCTATAAGTGTGGAGGCCAATTTGTTGGCAAAAAGGGCATGTCAGAGGTCAAAAAGGAGAGTCACGATCAAAGAAGAACCTTCCACATCAAACTCAGATTCCAAATTGGATTCTTTGGCCAGAGCAGTGGAAATAATGATGGAAAGACATACTGTGTTAGACAGAAATCCTCCGAGAGAAAACTCACCAGCTCCCAAGGTTCGGAACCCTAACTTTAGAAGAAACCCTCCTCAAATCAGATAGAGAGATCCTAGGGATCAAAGAGAGCAGAGGGGTCCAGATCAGCAGATCATACCTCCTCTACAAGAAAATTATTGTTGATGAAGGGGAGGAAGTGATTGAGGAATTGGAGGATACTCACATTAACCTCGTGGGAATTCATGACAACGAAGCTATCTTCCTTACCCAAGAAGAGCAAGAACTTTTTCTTCTCAATCAAACAAAAGTAAGTGAAGAAGCTGAAGATGTAGAACAACAGGCCTTCGAAAATGCTATTTTGGAGGTACACCGACAGTACAATCTATGGAGTAAAAAGACAGAAGGGAATTCCCCAAAAAAGACGACTGAAACAAAGAAGGTAGTCGAAACCAAGAAGACCTCTGAGCCATCTGTCGAGAAGACTCCTGAGAAGATTTCTGAGAAGAGTAATGCTGACACTCCCATGAAGAAAAACCTTACCATTCTGAAAAGGCCATCACAGCTCGAGGATTCACCTATTAATCCACCGAGTACTTCTAAGTAGAAGAATATGGTGGAAAAACTAGAATTGATGAGCCAAGGCAGAGCCCCTACACCTTTCAGCCTTGAGGGGGAATTGGCCAAAGTAAAAATTCCCATCCCACTTACAGAGTTGATGAACAAAGACAGTTATCATTCACAGGTGATTAAAGCACTGGCCATTGAACCTGACATAGGCACGAAGGCCTTAACCATTAGATCAACAAATCATTCAGACACTGTGAACCTTACTGATGATCAACCCGAGCTTCTTTTCGGAGCTGAAGTAGATGGTCGAGATGATACTGGTGAGGTCGCTCCTTTTTACATCAGTCTAAACATGCATGACTTTATCTTTCATAACGCCATGCTGGATTCATGTGATTCCCACAATCTGATGCCTAAAGCAGTAATGGAGAAACTGGGACTGGAGGTCACCAGACCATACAAGGATTTACACTCATTCGACTCAAATAAAGTTAGATGTATTGGTTTGATCAAGGACCTATGCATCACCTTGGTTTAGATTCCTGCGAAGAGCATGGTAATGGATGTGGTAGTTGCAGACATCCCGCCGAAGTATGGAATGTTGCTATCTCGATCTTGGGGGGCTAAGTTGAAAGGAACCCTACAACTGGATATGTCTTATGCCACTATCCCAATTTTCGGGCAACAAAGAAGGCTATATAGAGAAACATTGATGAAGTACATGGTCAGTAGCAAAGAAAAACCGCACAACTATCCCCTTTACTTTGCACATTCCGATCTGGATTCTTTTATCTTGTACAATGATGGTGACACGAGAGAGCAAGATACCCAACTGGTGGAAGACACATCTGGTCAAGATGAAGGCCAAGAAATCATTGAGGTAGCAAGGATGAAGAACGTGATAACTGAAGAGTTACCCGTCGATTTCTGGAGCATGGATTTTGATGGAGCTGTGAGTAAAGAAGGAGATGGAGAAGGAGTCTGGCTGCATAACCACGGAAACAGGTATTCAAAAAATCATTCTTACAAATTAAATTTCCAATGCACTAACAATATTGCTGAGTATGAAGCCTTGATGCTTGGTCTGAAACTTTTGAAAAAAGTTGGTGCTAAACAGATAATGGTAAGAGGTGACTCTGAATTGATAATCAAGAAAATCAAAGGTGAGTACGCTGCGAAACACCCACGTCTTATAGCTTATAGGAATGTCATTCTTGATGCCTTGAGATGTTTTACTGAAGTTGACTTGCAGGTAATGCCAAGGGGACAGAACATTCTGGTAGATGGATTGGCTACATCAGCATCCACCTGTAAGATTCCTTTCTGCTTGACCCGCCCATACACTGTTGAGGTGAAATGCAGACCAACCATCCCCGACAATATCAGGTACTGGCAAGTGTTTGGTAATGATGATCAAATCGAAGACTTTCTGCAGTGTAAAAATGATTTTGAATGTACAAATATAGATTTAGAGAACAAATATGAAAATGTAAATAGTTCTGATTTTGAAATTGATAGTGTAAATACCATAGATTCAGGAGAATTAGGCGATGACGAAATGGATGCTAATGTTTTACAGTGAAAAGCAATGTTTTGCCTAGAGGACTTGTTTGACTTTAACGATGTAGCTGAAAAACCGAAAATCGAATCCCATGGACAAGAGGTAGAAGACTGTAATATAGGGACTGAAGAGAAACCCAGGATAGTCAAACTGTCTAAATCACTACCCCTAGAGAAAAAAATCAAATACATTGAGTTGTTCAAAGAATATTCGGTTGTTTTTTCCTGGGGCTATGAATATTTGAAAGCCTACGATACCATCATCATACAACACAGGATTCCAATAAAAGAAGACCAAAAACCGTTTAGGCAGAAACTTAGGAGGATAAATCCCAAGTTGCTCCCTCTGATAGAAAAGGAAATCAAAAAAATGTACGATGCCAAAATCATTGTTCCGCTGCGCTTTTCCAAATGGGTCTCTAATTTGGTCCCTACACATAAGAAAACCGGGGAAATCAGACTCTGCATAGATTTCTGAAATCTGAATAAAGTCTCCCTGAAGGATAGTTACCCCTTGCCGAAAATGGACCACATCCTGCAAAGGGTGGTCAGGTCCAGTCGAATTTCTCTGCTGGACAGTTTCTCGGGTTACAATCAGGTCTTAGTTCACTCGGATGACCAAGACAAAACCGCTTTCACCACACCATGGGGCACTTTCATGTATGTGAAAATTCCTTTTGGTCTGATGAACATGGGAGCCACATTCCAGAGGGCTATGGATATCGCCTTCGTGGAAGAATCAGGTAAGTTTATTGTCATCTATTTAGATGATGTGACTGTATTTTCCCGATCTGATGACGAACACCTAAGACACCTCAGACGAGTCTTTGAGAAATGTAGAAGGTTTGGGATTTCTTTAAATCCTAAGAAGAGCCTTTTCAGGTTAGATGAATGAAAACTGCTAGGACACATCATCTCCAAAGATGTAATCAAAATAGACCCTAGCAGAATCGAGGCCATACAAAATTTAGAACATCCAAGAAACCTCAAAGAACTACAGTCTTTTATCGGGAGAATTAACTTTCTACGAAGATTCATTCCCAATCTGGCCGAGCTCCTTAGAAAAATTACAAGCATGCTTAAAAAAGACGTAAAAATAAAATGGGACTCTGAGTCCAGACAGTCTTTCGAACAAGTCAAACGAGCACTCACATAAGCCCCTGTTCTGATAAGTCCTGATTTCACTAAGGATTTCTATCTCTTTTCTTTTGATTCCGAACATACTATAGCAGCGGTGTTACTGCGAAAGAACAACGAAGGGTATGAACAACCCATAGCTTTCTTTAGCAAAGCATTAAGGGACACCGCTCTGAATTACAAGATAATGGAGAAACAAGATTTTTCTTTGGTAAAAGCCATAAAAGACTTTAGGGTCTACATTCTCCATTCCCACACCATAGCTTATGTTCCGAATGCGGTAGTAAAGGACATCTTGACACAGGACAATCTGGATGGAAGAAGGGGAAAATGGATTGCTTTCATTTTAGAATACGATATAGAGATTAAGCCCATGAAAATAATCAAAGGTCAAGGCCTTGCTAAATTAATCGCTGAATCTAACTTCCATGCTCTTGACATAAAAATTTTAGCTGCAGCAGTTGAACAGGGCGAGATGGAAACTTCAAACGTGAGAGAGGTATTCCTCAACTCTCCATGGTACGCAGACCTTATATTCGTTTTGCAAAATCTACAAGCTCCCTCTGGTTTGACTAAGACTAAAGCTAGATTTTTAAAGTTGAAAGCCTTAAAATTCTGTATTCTAGAAGGCAATTTGTATTGGAAATATCCTGGAGGCATTTTGTTAAATTTTTTATTGAAAGATGAAGCTGATAAAGTGTTACAAGAGTTTCATGCAGGAGAATGTGGTGGCCATCTGAACTGGAAGGTCACAGCCAACAAAATACTCAGAGCTGGATTCTATTGGCCCACCCTATTCGCTGATGTACATCATAAAGGGGTTGCATGTCATCAATGTCAGTTGTTTTAAGGTAAAAGAAAACTTCTCCCTCTACCTCTGAAACCGATCTCAGTTGAGGCCCCTTTCCAGCAAGGGGGACTCGATTTCATTGGAGAAATACACCCCCCATCTTCAAGCCAGCACAGGTGGATTCTCACTGCCACCGATTATTTTACCAAATGGATCGAGGCAGTACCAAGTAGGCAAGCCATTGACTCTGTTATTATCAAATTCCTTGAAAATAATATTTTTTCTTGCTTTGGATGTCCTAGAAAGATTATAACTGATAATGCAGTTGCCTTTCGATCAAAGAAACTCATAGATTTTTGCAACCAATATCACATTGGTTTGGGGCATTCCACATCCTACTACCCTTAGGGGAATGGGTTGGCAGAATCTTGAAACAAAACTTTGGTAAATATCATCAAGAAAACATTGCAGGAAAACAAGAAATCATGGCACAACAAGTTGGTGTTTGCATTATGGGCTGACAGACTGACCACCAAAAGGTCGATTGGTATGTCACCATACCAGCTGGTCTATGGTACCGAAGCAGTTTTCCCCACTTCTTTAAGAGTCCCTGTCATGAAGTTGCTTCAAGAGGTACAAGCTGAGACAAATGACTCACAGAGAAGGATCAACCAGATGATCCATTTGCAGCAGTCTAGGGAGGACGTTTTCAAGAAAACACAGGTCATCCAAGAAAACATCAAGAAGATCTTTGGCAAACGAACCAAAGAGGATGGTTTTGAGATAGGAGATTTGGTGTTGAGATGGGATGCCAGAAATGAAGACAAGGGAAAGTATGGGAAATTCGATAGTCTGTGGACAGGGCCATACATGATCCAAGATTTCAGGGGAAACAATGTTTTCTTGCTAAACAATGCTGATGGGATAGATCTTCCAGGAGGACCTGTGAATGGCAGAATGCTTAAACATTATGTGCCACCTCAGTAGAAGATTCAAGTTTTCACTCTCCATTGTACATACCATTTTAATTTTCATTTTTTCACTTGCATTTTCTGAGTGAAGAACATTAGTCAGTTGGTTGAAGCCCGAAGAGAAGGCCCTAAGCTACTAACCACTTTTTTTCCATTTTTGAGAATAAAACCAACGAAGGCTACTAGGAAAGAAATTCTCAGAATGATAGGAACCAGGATTCTTGGCACTTCACAAGGAAAGTACCATCCCCAAGTGGAGCCGCTGTTATCACCCTATAAGTTATAGGAATCAAATGGTGGTTGGGATATTATCTGTCTCTAGTGTTTTTGTTGAAAAATGATTTTTCATTCTACGAATAATTTGAAAAAAGAAAAAAAAAGAAAAGAAAAAGAGAAAGAAAAGAAAAAGAAAAAAGAAAAGAAAAAGGAAAGAAAAAGAAAAGAAAAGAAAAAGAAAGAAATAAAAAGAGGGCATAAAAGAATTGAAATAAAACCCCCATGCAATAATAGTAACTTGGTCCATACCTTTCAAGCATGGCCAAGTTCTTTTTAAATTTGATGTTGATAGGGTAGTGAATGATTTGGCTAAACAGTTTAATCTTAGCCAAAGTGTGTAGGTTAGATTAATGAATAAATCTGGCCAGACTGTCTAATCTTGGTCAGATAGCCCCAGGGTAGAGTAAATGCTTAACCCAACAGTTTAATTTGGGTTAACTGTCATAGGAAGATAGGTTAGTATGTAGGCTAGTTGCTTTATTGTTTCATTCCAATAAAACCAGCTTGATGTAAAAATTTCGCACCATGTCTCAAAAGCCTAAAAGATAGTTTGGTCGAAGCCCCTTGGTGGTGTCTATTTG
>JASDQU010026552.1:3749-13792 GCA_032191745.1 Picea mariana
CCAAATTCAACAGTATACACAAAAATATACATATTCAAATTCAACCCAGATAAAAAGGAGCAGCAATAATTTGCCTCTGTTTTACATCCACCATAACAAATTGCAATTGCAGAAAAACTCAATTTATGGATCACGCCATAGCATCCCCATCAGGAATCTGGCTCTGGATCTGATTATCATCAGGGCATGTAACACCTATGACTCTCAAACCCTCATCGTCAGGAGGTCTGCAATGTGGTGTTAGAGACAATGCTGAATAGAATCCAATCTGATTTTGATACTGGCTGTGTTTAGCGACCGAAAAGCCATTAACCCTCACACCATCCTCTTCAGGATGTCTGCAAGATGAAATTGTTATCGACATAGAATCACATGAATTCTGATTCTGATTCTCGCTAGGGCTCAAGACACCAGTACTCCACGTACCATTGTCATCATTGGCTCTGCAAGATGGTATTGGAGTTGATATCAACTTGCATGAATTCTGATTCTGATTCTGGCTCTCACTATGGCTCAAAACATCAATAGCCCTCACACCACCATCGCCATCACCAGGTCTGTACTGCAACGCCGATGGCAATGATTCAGCTGACATCAAATTGCACACAAATTCATTAGTAGCAAGAGATCTTGGTGATGGAGGTTGACTGGAAACCAAATTAGACATCTCAGACTGATGAAAACCAGATCCCCACCCTCCTCCTACCCCTCCTTGCACAGCAACCCCAATAGCAATATCTCTAGTCCCACTCCCCATCTCACAGCCCTCAACTCGGGCCAACTCTAACAGATTCTCCGTCACCACTGTCCCTCTTTCCCCACCATGCTGCTGAACCCTAGTCCTACAGATGGGACACAAGGGATTCTGATACAACCATGGATCCACACACTTTGTATGAAAAGTATGCCTACAAACAGGCAGCAGCCTGCATTTCTCATCCCTCTGAAATCCATCCAAGCAAACAGCACACTCTGAACAATCAAATTCGTCCACCCACAATCCATTGTCAATCCTATTCATGCAATTCCTTTTCCTAGCACCATCATCAGTACCATCATCATCTTTGCAAAGCATTCTATCCAACACAATATACATACCACCATGCTTATATTCAAAGGAAGGCAGCTTCTGTACCTCCTCCTGAGACATCCCTCCACCATTCACACTGACAGAAGAAGAGGCTGCAGTTCTCCTGCTGTTCAGACTTCTCCTGAGTGCTCTGGCCAGAATACACTGATGAATTGAAACCAGAATTCCAATACCAAGGAAAACCAATACAACTGCTATAGCCACAGCCATTACCATGATCTGCGTTGTTAGAGTAGGTTTCAACACAGCAACTCTGTAATTAAATCATGCCCCGTTCTTCCTCTTCATGGATTGATTGTTCGTTTTATCAATATCAAGGGACCTTCGAATTCCAGCGATAAGAACCCAAAAAACGCTGTGCCAAAAAAGGTTAGTAAGAACTGAATCAGATTGTCTTCTTTTATTATTTTAATTCGCCGTCGTATTTTTACTTTTTAAAGTGGGGTTAAATTGTAAATATAGTCGTGTCAAATTGAAAGATATTGGTTCTGTGCATTAATGTCCCTTTTAGTATATAACAAGTTAGCAAAATTCAATTCAATTTTTTTTATTTTTTTTTTTAAACAGTCTTCTTTTTTTAAATAGTAACAGTAGATAAATTCATCTAGTAACAGTAGATAAATTTATCTGATACTTTTCTATTTTGTGGATGATATGAGGTGTTGAATGGCAATCTCAAGAGACACAAAATTAACTGAGATTAGTATATAATAAGTTAGTCAAATTCAATTTAATTTTTTTTTTTTTTTAACAATAACAGTAACAGTAGATAAATTCATCCAATATTTTTCTACTTTGTAGATGATATAAGGTGCTAAACGGCAATCTCAGGAGACACAAAATTAACTGAGAAAAAGTATATATAAGTCTCACCAACTGTACTATCAGATGAAGCTTAAAATACAATTCAACTCATCAAAGTCAATCACATGATTTGTATTAATATTTACAAATTTATATACAAATTTATGGTTTTTTTTTTTTAAATATATTATATAAAATTAAATTATTTAAAATATATATTTTGGAGAAAAAACACATCACACAAAACCAATCCTCCTCCATTTAACTTAATCCGTCCTGAAAAGTTTTTCATGATTATATAGAGATATAAAATTTGATTCATTCATTATGTTAGTTGGTTGAAAGGTATACCAATATATTTTTATTTAGGAAATGGTGGATCGTGGAGTGAATATGTGTATTTTTGTGGATTATGGATAGAAGGTGTGTATTTGTGTATATAAAATTGGGATGTTGTAAGATGTTAATTGAATGTGTACAAATTGAATTGTGACTTTACACATAAGTATATACATTTTAAAATGTGTATTTTTAGATAGCAGGGTTGAAGATGTGTATATGTATACACATAAATATATACTTTCAAAAATGTGCATTTCTAGATAGCAAAGTTGAAGATGTGTATATGTACATATAAATATACACCTCTTTCCTCACCATCAACCCTCTTAGGGTGAAGAAATATATTTATGTATCATTTGTATAAGGGACATCATATATTTAGATGCTATGTATAAAAAAGTTTGATTAAGTAATAAAGTGTTATAAACTTTTCATTTTTCTCTTATGAATGTGGAAAAACCTATTATTGGTTATTATTATTAAATGTAAGTTGATCAGTATTATTCAAGGACAATCATGCCACCTAAAATAATATATTGGTGATCCATAAGGAGGTAGACTTTCACTCTAGCTAAATACCTCTAATTCTTAGGTCATTTTAAGTCTTACTCCAGAACCAAAATGATAATTTCAACCCAATGTAATAATCCCATGGTACCCAATATAAGATTATTTCCATCATGATTAAGAATAGACAAAGTCATATGGTATTGAGTATCCACATAAAATTAGCTTCATATATGAAACCATGATACTATACTTAGTTACACTTTTACCTCTTAGACTACAAAATCTCCACAAGTACATATTTACAATAAAAATAATAATATTTTTAATATTTCATATAAAAGTGAGTTATTTATTAATTATAAATTTTTTTTATTTTTTAATTATATTAATTTTAAATAAAATTTTAAAATATTTAAATTAAATTAAATAAAACATACGTTGAATTTCTTCATTTCCAATGGCATTGTTATTGTTTTAAAGTAAAGTTCACCATCATCATTGATATCTCAAATTGTTTTCAAGTAAAGTTCACCATCATCATTGATATCTCAAATATTTACTAAAGGACAAATTTCATTTTTGAGAATGAGGGTGGATTGAGAATTGAGCAATATTTTTATTAGAGTAAGAAAATGTCTAAGGTCAATCTATATCATTGTAAAAGATTCTTTGCATGTATTGGCATTGTTCTTAAGTGTTATTTTTGTTTTGTTGTGGACCCAATTATATTATTGTGGGTGATTTATCTTAAAAGATGATTTATTCAACATTGATTGAATTAGTATAATTATTTAGTAATTTTTTTTGGTAGACTTAAGTACACCATGACATCTACTAGAAACATGAACATGGAGAATATGATCACTCAACTAGAAAACTTGATCTTTTACATTGAAAATTAGATGTCTTAGATTGGTTACTTGCACACACAAGTTGCTAAGATCAACTCCCTTGAAAGCAATGTTTCTCCAAGAGCCAACATGCAAGAACATCTCTTTAACATTCTAGTCATAGTCATACCTCAAGAGACATAATGGAAAGAGAAGCAAGTGAAGCCAACCAATGGTAAAACTAGAGCCAACCAATGGGGAAACATTCACATAAGGAGGGAATTGCAACAGGCACTACTACAATACAGGGTTGTGTTGTTTCATTCCAGTGTAATTCTCTAGTAAAATAAATCAAGTTTGCACAACACAAAATGTGATACATCATTATTATGAATGTGCACTCCTTGGAAGTGTCATTTTTGTGTCTATGTTTTGATGCATGATTATTACATGCCCCATTTTTGCATTGAAAATGTTTTTAAAACAAGGTTTTTCTCATTAGTTTTACATCTTTTTGTGTCAAAAATGTGTTTCTTTGTGTCTCATTGGTCGTTGTACATTGAAATATCATTATGATGAGTCTTACTTGTTTCATTCTAGTGACAAATTTTAGATTATTATCGTCATATTAGCATCAAAATACATAACTTTTGCATCGAGTTTGCATCTTCTCAGCGTCACACTACTTTATTTCTATTGTTTTATCATCATTTATGTGAGATAATAAATTTTTTTGTGTCATATTATCATCAAGGTGATGTTGTTTTAGTATCGTAATTATTATTATTTTGATCAATTTAATTATTATTAATTATTTGATTATTTAGTTATTGTAAGTTTAATTTTTATTTTTATAATATTTAAATAAATAGTATTTAGCTATTGTAAGTTTATTTCACAATGTACTCATCATGAGAGCAAAAACCAGGTATTCATATATGCAATTGTGAAATTCTAGGACACTAATGTTCAATCAATTTCACATCATAGAACAAAAAAAACATGTATATATAAATACGATAATAAGATTTTGATTTAAATCATAAAATAATAATGTAGTTTTTATGCTTATAAACAAGTGGTACATGACCACACCACGGAAAGGTCAACTTTATATACAATATTGCAAGGAAAAATATGTACACATATAAGGAAAATAAATGAATTTGACATCAAAAGTTGATTGAACTGTTGTCAATGCCATCTTCATCTTCTAAATCTTTCTCATCCTCACTCTGTTAAAACATAAAAGAACACAAGTTCAATTTGAAAAAAAATATACTAACATTTAAAGATGTAATAAAAAAAGTTAAATAGTTGTTAATACCCTTTGGTTTCTCCGATTCACCCTCATCATCGTCATTCTAGAAGAATATAATATATATCAATTATGAAAGAATAATTCAAACTATATATAAGCTAAAGAATAAATGCATAATTATCAATTAAATGCATTGGGCATAGGTTTCAAATATTCCACCATTTTTTTGTAACCCTTATCCAAGGTGTACTTTAATTTTCCATAGTGGGCTCACAACTATAGTCATTTAACCATAGGCAATAAGATAAAACCACATTTAATAATCACATATATTAAGCTAGTACACTAACATGATAAATAAGATTATATTGATAAATTTAGAAAGCACCCTCTAACTATGGACCTCCCAGCTTCACCTTAAGAATGTGTAACAATTAATTTTTTTTATCTATTCATGCCTATACATAAGAAAATATAAGATTAGTTAAGTTTATCAATATCCAACAAATGACCACACAAGTAGGTCAATGGTACTACAACATTACATTATAGAAAGATAACAATTTAAAAACATATCAAAATAAATAATTGCGAGCATATCAAAATCAATGACTTCAAAGAAAAATTATTATTACCTTTGTAGATTTTTGTTGTGGTTTCTCAAGATCCACTCCCCGTTATTTCCTCTCTTTAGAGAATTTCAAAGAAAAATTATTATTACCTTTGTAGATTTTTGTTGTGGTTTCTCAAGATCCACTCCCCGTTATTTCCTCTCTTTAGTGATTCTCTGGGCCTCTTTGAAATCATTCATAATTTTTTAAATATAGATCTCTCTACATTAGATGGTCTTTTTAATTTATAGTATTTTCCTTGCTAAGTGGGCACTGGGATAACATGCTTAGATCTATTGCCACTAAGACCCCTTCAACTTTCTCCCCACTACACCGAATACAATTAATTCATATCTCCCCTCTTCTCATTCACTCATTCCTACTTGAACCAATCCATTGGAGTTATTTATTGTCAAACTTAACACAAAAACACTAGCAAAAGTGTTGGTATTCAAGTATAGAAACTAGTAAAAAAATTGTAGTACAATTGGTGTTTGTTATAAATGAATGCCTAACTTGTATTATATAGGGGAAACTTGTTTAATGTTTAACATTAGTATTCTATAAAATTGCATTATGAAATATCTCCATTCATAACTTTGGGTTGATTTTAGTTAGGTAATTTTGATCGTAGGGAATTTTTTGTATGCATTCAATTTATACAAAAGTAATGCAATTAACCAAATATCATGTATTATGGTCAAAGTCTCTAATATCTTGGGTAGGTGTGGATTCGGTAGTTTTGAAATTCACCATATATAAGGTATGGAAAATTCCATTTTCGATTATCTCCTTATGGTAAGGAGTATAGACTTGGATATATTTAGGTATTTTAAACTTTAATTTACAAAACATTATAAACTAGCTCTTCTCACATTTTATGGTGATTTTATTGAATTCAACATCTCTTGGTAGGAAGTAATTCATATTGATATTTGTAGTTGCACAGAAGGCCATGTAAGATGGAAATGGTAAAAAAATTAGGATTGCAAGATAATTTTATCCTATAACATGAAGGAGGACCTAGAGACCTAAGGAAATAAAGCACTATTAGGATGAACACTTTAGATGCTACATACCTTTGTCACTACATCCTTACATTTAAATGTTATATCCTTTTATTGATTCATTTCAATATCAAGGAGTGTTGGCATAGGGGTGGACCCAGGGTTCAACGCTACAACAATGCATCAACAAAATCCTAACTACTGACCCTTTCAGAAACACCTGTGAAGCAGATGAAGTCTCACCTAAGGTAGAAGCAGGGGTGGTTGCAGGACTCAGATGTCTACAACCTTAGTTGGGACACCAATCTGTGATTACAACACCTTAAYAAAGCACTTTAGCAATTATAGTTCATCATTATTTAACTAKTATCTACTTYGCAGATAAAACCCTAATTACAGAGCATCGCGGTTTTCACCCAGATATAGCATATTCAAGCACTAAGAACATTCACATAGGTCAGATCTATCATTCATCCATATTATTAAGCACAAAKAATTAACAGATCTATATATCATTCATCTATATCAAAGCACTTAAGCAAGTAAACATATARACACATCAATACATCGCACAAAGCATAGAAACACRGGATATACTTGGTTCGCCCCCATCTTGGGGCTACGTCCACCAACTCTTCTTCTCTTTTATTATATTCGGTCAATCARCTACATGCACAGAGCCACAAGATCCTACTCCGCATAGGACAGGAGATCTTCGCGCACCTCACCAAATCGCTTCATCCTCTTCATGGATGACAGGGGCTTCAACTGTGCTTGTAATGTTTCTTCTTGTTTCTTTGCCTCCTAGAGCTGTGACTCCAGTGCCTTTAATTCAGAATCCTCAATGAGTCACTCATAAGTCTGGGCACTACGATCACTTAGTTGTTTACATTCCATGGCGAGGTCCTTGATTCTTTTAACTGTGATTCGAGCAGTTGCTTCTCTTTGTCTCGTACATCCGGTGGAGTGTTGGGCACTATTCGTAGCTCTAAGTCCACTATTCTTTGTTGTAGTTACTGGATAGCTTCTGCGAGCTGCGCTACTTGATGCTCCACTCAGTCTTCTGCCTTTGGCTCTAAGCCTGTCACAGAGCGAAGTGCTCTGTCGACTGCTTCTTTGTCCCAGTTGTTCTGTGAGCAGCTGTTCTTTTTCTTGCTCGACCTGTGCCCTCTCTTCTTCAAACTTGGCTTGAAGGTTCTCTTTCTCCTTTTGTGCAACCTGACGTTGCTCTACCATTTCTTCCTGGGCTTGTTTTAGGGCCACTGTGGCCTGTTCTTTCTCTTCTTGCGCTCGACGAAGGTGGGCTTCGGTCGCATCAACTAGTCTGCAGAGTTGGGAAAGCTCATCTCCCAATTCTGGTTCTTCTGATGGTGGGGGAACAATGGATACTGCGCAGCTAGAGTGAAGGGCCTATTGTACCCCTCTCAGCTCTGTTGTGATTCTTTCATACAAGGATTCTTGCTTGGTTTCACTATTCTGCAAAATGTCCTGCGAAGCCTCTGATACAGCTGTGATGATGAAATCAACGTCATCGATAGTGAGTACAGTCTAAAGCTTTGGCTTGCTTTCTTTGGATTTCTTCCGCGATGTAGGTTTCATGGGGGAAACCTTCCTTTTCTTTGATGGATTTGTTTCATCAAGGGGGTTCTGTGGCGGGGTTACTTCGCCTTGCTCCTGCTTATCTTCTTCCCCTTCTTTTTCTTCTTTGTCCTCTTTGTCCACTTCGTCACCTCCTCCTCCACCAGGTGAATCTGAGGCAGTATCTTCTGAGGCGCTTCTCAGTTCTTTTACATCTTCTTTCTTCGTCCTTCTGCTACTGTTGGGTGCATTATACTCCTCGTGGGTGACTACCGGGCTTCCAATGAGGTTTGGCTCGAACAATTCTTCCTTAGCGACTGGTATAAGGAACTCTGTGAGCCATTCCTTAGTGATTTATTCCAAGTCCTCCTCGATGAGCTTATAGTATGACTGAAGATTTTCTTTATTCGCATTTGCGTGCATGGTGATATATATGAAATGCGTATCTACACGGAACTTCATAAGGGGTATGAACCTGTCCAGAGTGTTTGGCGTCATCCGAGGGAATGACTCGGTAGCCCTTTTCAATTGCAGCTAGTAGGTATGGAATGCTACGTTTGAATGCCACTATTTTCCCATGTTGCTTGAGGACCAGAGCATGGTGAACTTCATAGCAAGTGGTTTGAACGGCTCAATGTTCGGGAAGGTCGCACCTTCTGGCATCTCCCAAGATGTAAACACGATAAGGATCAACAGCCAGCTAAAGTGGAACTCGTCGCCCTGATCCTGAGCTTCGCGGAAATCTACTTCTAGCTGGTTGACTAAGTACTTCGACCAGTTCAACTGTAATCCCTCCATACACTTTCCTGCGAGGTCAACCACAAACCTTGTGACCTGCGTGGGTCTGTTCTTTTGGACTAGCTTACTAGCAATCAACTGGCAAGTGAGGCACACTGCACCATTCTGAATGGAGGCTACTTTGTAGCCTCACATCCCCTTCTCTACATTGCCATAGATGTCTTTAATCCTCTATGCCAGGGCGTGATCTGAGCCTTCCCTGGGTAGAATCCCTGTGGGTTGGGTCGCTGCATGCTCAATATGGTGATCCTATGGATCAACGTCGGATCGATGGTAATACGCCTATCTAACCATAAATAACCATTGTGGAAGAATGACAACAGGAGTTTAACGCACGCGTTAACCTCCTGGTGCCTTCCAAAGTGTGGAATTTTCATGACATTAAGGATAGTGGACTGTGCGATGTTCATGGTCCATGGCTGGGGAATGATCTTCAATCTCTTTCCCTTCATCTTAGTCAAGTACTTGTGAGGTGCGAGCATGTTGTAGGTCTTGCGGTCCCCTAGATTATAGCCACTGATATTTAAGGTTGGACTCCTCTCCAACTGTGGTCAGACTACGCATATCCCCTTCGAGAGGTACGTCGTGATGACTATGTATTCGAAGTCCCTTGGGACACTGTCATGATTCACCGCACCAGCTAGAGGCGAGATGTAATCAGGCAGAAAAAACAGGATTAACTTCTCATTTGCTAAGTCATATTTGTGCTTGGTTCTTTTATCATATGCAATGTGGGATGGTCCGGATCCACAAGCAGTTGACGGGGAGGCTTGCACTCCTCACGTCGATGAAGCTTGAACTCCTGTGGACATCACTCTCTCGGCCATAAGGTTGATTAAAACTTCTTCGAATACTTTCTCTGCGATGCTGAGCTCGTCCAACATACATGCTCAGATCAAATAACTCAGGTGGATGAATGAATGCTCAAAGAAATGGAACAGGTGTCGATCTCAATAAACACAACGTAGTAGCGATGAGTTCTCTTGTTGGCTCAAATACAATTCACAAAAGTGTTCTCGGTGCAGCATTCGAGGGAATAAGTAGACATAAATGTAACGGATCTTCTCCAATGGACAAGAGGCCTTCATCAATGCAGTTGTGTCTGTTACGGCATGGTCCCAATGGTCTGATAGCAAGCTTTCTGGTCATAAATGTTGTTCTAAATGTTCGAGGCATCGAGCTAACAGTTATAATGCTTTCAACGGCTATATC
>JASDQU010026552.1:13812-23972 GCA_032191745.1 Picea mariana
TTTCTTTGCCTCCTAGAGCTGTGACTCCAGTGCCTTTAATTCAGAATCCTCAATGAGTCACTCATAAGTCTGGGCACTACGATCACTTAGTTGTTTACATTCCATGGCGAGGTCCTTGATTCTTTTAACTGTGATTCGAGCAGTTGCTTCTCTTTGATCTTGTACATCCGGTGGAGTGTTGGGCACTATTCGTAGCTCTAAGTCCACTATTCTTTGTTGTAGCTGCTGGATAGCTTCTGCGAGCTGCGCTACTTGATGCTCCACTCGGTCTTCTACCTTTGGCTCTAAGCCTGTCACAGAGCGAAGTGCTCTGTCGATTGCTTCTTTGTCCCAGTTGTTCTGTGAGCAA
Source organism: Picea mariana (assembly GCA_032191745.1). NCBI lineage: Eukaryota > Viridiplantae > Streptophyta > Pinopsida > Pinales > Pinaceae > Picea > Picea mariana. The sequence continues at coordinate 14,162 of JASDQU010026552.1, forward strand.
CTGTTCTTTTTCTTGCTCGACCTGCGCCCTCTCTTCTTCAAACTTGGCTTGAAGGTTCTCTTTCTCCTTTTGTGCAACCTGACGTTGCTCTACCATTTCTTCCTGGGCTTGTTTCAGGGCCACTGTGGCCTGTTCTTTCTCTTCTTGCGCTCGACAAAGGCGAGCTTCGGTCGCATCAGCTAGTCTGCGAAGTTGAGAAAGCTCATCTCCCAATTCTGGTTCTTCTGATGGTGGGGGCACAATGGATACTGCGCAGCTAGAGTAAAGGGCCTATTGTACCCCTCTCAACTCTGTTGTGATTCTTTCATACAAGGATTCTTGCTTGGCTTCACTATTCTACAAAATTTCCTACGAAGCCTCTGATACGGCTGCGATGATGAAATCGACGTCATCGATAGTGAGTACAGTGTAAAGCTTTGTCTTGCTTTCTTTGGATTTCTTCCGCGATGTAGGTTTCATGGGGGAAACCTTCCTTTTCTTTGATGGATTTGTGTCATCAAGGGGGTTCTGTGGCGGGGTTACTTCGCCTTGCTCCTGCTTATCTTCTTCCCCTGCTTTTTCTTCTTTGTCCTCTTTGTCCACTTCATCACCTCCTCCTCCACCAGGTGAATCCGAGGCAGTATCTTCTGAGGCGCTGCTCAGTTCCTGTACATCTTCTTTATTCGTCCTTCTGCTACTGTTGGGTGCATTATACTCCTCATGGGTGACTACCGGGCTTCCAATGAGGTTTGGCTCGGACAATTCTTCCTTAGCGACTGGTATAAGGAACTCTGTGAGCCATTCCTCAGTGATTTATTCCAAGTCCTCCTCGATGAGCTTATAGTATGACTGAAGCTCTTCTTTATTCTCATTTGCGTGCACGATGATATATATGAAATGCGTATCTACACGGAACTTCATAAGGGGTATGAACCTGTCCAGAGTGTTTGGCGTCATCCGAGGGAATGACTCGGTAGCCCTTTTCAATTGCAGGTAGTAGGTATGGAATGCTACGTTTGAATGCCACTATTTTCCCATGTTGCTTGAGTACCAGAGCGTGGTGAACTTCATAGAAAGTGGTTTGAATGGCTTAATGTTCGGGAAGGTCGCACCTTCCAGCATCTCCCAAGCTGTAAACACGATAAGGATCAGCAGCCAGCTAAAGTGGAACTCGTCGCCCTGATCCTGAGCTTCGCGGAAATCTACTTCTAGCTGGTTGACTAAGTACTTCGACCAGTTCAACTGTAATCCCTCCATGCACTTTCCTGCGAGGTCAACCACAAACCCTGTGACCTGCGTGGGTCTGTTCTTTTGGACTAGCTTACTAGCAATCAACTGGAAAGTGAGGCACACTGCACCATTCTGAATGGAGGCTACTTTGTAGCCTCACATCCCCTTCTGTACATCGCCATAGATGTCTTTAATCCTCTATGCCAGGGCGCGATCTGAGCCTTCCCTGGGTAGAAGCCCTGTGGGTCGGGTCGTTGCATGCTCAATCCGGTGATCCTATGGATCAACGCCGGATCGATGGTAATACACATGTCTAACCATAAATAACCATTGTGGAAGAACGACAACAGGAGTTTAACGCACGCGTTAACCTCCTGGTGCCTTCCAAAGTGTGGAATTTTCATGACATTAAGGATAGTGGACTGTGTGATGTTCATGGTCCATGGCTGGGGAATGATCTTCAATCTCTTTCCCTTCATCTTAGTCTAGTACTTGTGAGGTGCGAGCATGTTGTAGGTCTTGCGGTCCCCTAGATTATAGTCACTGATATTTAAGGTTGGAATCCTCTCCAACTGTGGTCAGACTGCGCGTATCCCCTTCGAGAGGTACGTCGTGATGACTGTGTATTTGAAGTCCCTTGGGACACTGTCATGATTCACCGCACCGGCTAGAGGCGAGATGTAATCAGGAAGAACAAACAGGATTAACTTCTCATTTGCTAAGTCATATTTGTGCTTGGTTCTTTTCTCATATGCAATGTGGGATGGTCTGGATCCACAAGCAGTTGACGGGGAGGCTTGCACTCCTCACGTCGATGAAGCTTGAACTCCTGTGGACATCACTCTCTCGGCCATAAGGTTGATTAAAACTTCTTCGAATACTTTCTCTGCGACGATGAGCTTGTCCAACATACATGCTCAGATCAGATAACTCAGGTGGATGAATGAATGCTCAAAGCAATGGAACAGGTGTCGATCTCAATAAACACAACGTAGTAGCGATGAGTTCTCTTGTTGGCTCAAATACAATTCGCAAAAGTGTTCTCGGTGCAGCATTCAAGGGAATAAGTAGACAGAAATGTAACGGATCTTCTCCAATGGACAAGAGGCCTTCATCAATGCAGTTGTGTCTGTTACGGTGCGGTCCCAATGGTATGATGGCAAGCTTTCTGGTCATAACTATTGTTCTAAATGTTCGAGGCATCGAGCTAATAGTTATAATGCTTTCAACAGCTATATCACTTCGCCATGGTGAAGTGCCATGTTGTGTTGTTCTAATATCTCGACGAAGTTCCAGTTTTTCAAACCTTCCTTCTACGAAGTTCCCTCGGGAACCTCCAATAGTTTTTCTAGCTTCGCTTTCTTCTTACTGAGCTTTCTAGCCTTTTTACTTGTGATATGTGTTACTGGGTTCCTCTTCCCATTTTGATTCTTATCTTCTCTTGGTATAGTAAATTCACATTGTTGAGATTATTTCATAGGGTTCAAGGGAAATACTTTTTCTCTGTCTTGGGTAGGTGCTTTGTTCTTATATGAATCTTCTTGTGTCCATTCAACTTCGACATCCAAGTTTCTAGTTTTAAATAGCTTTGATCTTTTCTCTGGTTCTTCAATCAAGTGCTCTATCCTCCTAGTCATGAAATCTTTTAATTCTTTCTTCTTTTGTTCTAAGACTTCCTCTTCTTTTCTTCTAGTCTGATTTCTCTCAATCTAGGGTTTTCCTAATAACATAAAAAATGGGGCGTTGTTCTTAATAAATTTAACAACCTCAAAATATTCCTCTCTGATAGTTCCATGAGCACTCATAACTATATGGGTGAGTCTTCCACATAGGGTTATCAACTTTCCTCTAAATAACCCTATTCCTCCTAATGAAGGAATCATAGCAGGCTTTCCTAAAATTTCCCAGGTTCTTTCTGTCATAATATTCACCTATGTTTCCTCATCTAGAACATAGTCTATGTCGAAGTCTCCTATTCTTGTTTCTAGGTACTCTTTTTCTTTGAAGATCTTTGATAAGTTGATATTTCGGTGATCATTCGGGGTTTCTTTCACTTGCAGTAATATAGTCTCTGATTCTTTCTGGGGTTCTATCGTGGTCTTAGTTTCTTGATCTTCCTCAGGGTTTTCTTGTCTCATATTCATTCTTTCAACCTTAGCAATCATTCTAGGGAAATACAAAACTTCATGATCCATAGCTTGACAACAAAGACAACTAGGTCTTCTACCAGGGATTTCCTTAGCAAGATCTCGTGGTCTTTTGCAATTATAACAAAGAGTTAATCTTTTTTTTCTTTGAAATGATCCCCAACCTTTCCTGTATTGTGCACTAGGATCATAGTAGCTAACCTGCAAAAAAATATTTCTAGGTTCCTGCATCCATTTGTTAGTCCAAATATTCTTTCTATGCATAGGATAGCATATCTTTCATTATTTCTATCAGATCTACCCATATCAAACCTTCTTTCATCTAGTTGTGCCCTACTTTTCAAGCTAGGACACAATTTATCAAACATACATATATCCATACTTTTGAAACAAAAATTTCCACTTATCTTTTCTTTTCAATCAAAACTTTTCACTGTTCTTACCTTTAACAAAGAACAAAGCCTTCAGATCTTACCTCTTTTCTTTAGATCTGACTTTTCTTCTTAGCACAGAGCTTCACAAGTTAAGTAGACTACTGCGCACTAAAACAATAAATCTACGCACAGAGCTTTCTTTTCTTCAGATCCCAACAATCACAGTTTCAGGTCCTGACAACGGAACCATTTGTTGGCATAGGGGCAAACCCAGGGTTCAATTTTACAACAACGCATCAAAAAAACCCTAACTATTGGCCCTTTCGGAAACACTTGTGAAGCAGATGAAGTCTCACCCAAGGTAAAGGCGGGGGTGGTTGCAGGACTCAGATGTCTACAACCTTAGATAGGACATCGATCTGTGATTACAACACCTTAACAAAGCACTTTACCAGTTACATTTCATGAGTATTTAACCAGTATCTACTTCATAGATAAAACCCTAATTACATAGAATCATGTTTTTCACCCAAATATAGCATATTCAAGCACTAAGCACATTCACATAGGTCATATCTATCATTCATCCATATTATTAAGCACAAAGCACAAAGCATTAACAGATCTATSTATCATTCATCTATATCAAAGAACTTAAGCAAGTAAACATATAAACACATCAATACATCACAAAAATCATAGCAACACRGGATATACGTAGTTCACCTCCATCCTGGGGCTATGTCCACCAACTCTTCTTCTCTTTTATTATCTTCGGTCAATCATCTACATGCACAGAGCCAAAAGATCCTACTTCGCATAAGATAGGAGATCTGCGCGCACCTCACCAGATCCTCCTTCCCCAAGCTAGGTTACAATACAAAGCTTCTACTTCAATCTCTTACAGTCACTTGCACTTAGCCTTGCAAGTATCACACAACATGCACAAAGCATGTACACTATCATTTGCACTTAGCACTTGGTATCACACACTTGTGCCTTTGCACTTAGAATACATACACGCCACTTACTTACATCACCTAAATTTCTATTTATATATTACAAAAGAGGCCTAAAAATGGGTAAACCCATGGGCCGACATCCCCATACCCATTGCATAAGCCCAAAACCGAAAAGGGGTCGAGATCCTGTGATCTCTGCTTCGACTTGCACTCCACCTTCGACAGCCTGTCGAAGTCCCAAAAGTAGGTCAAACCTGACCAAGTATCCTCAAAACTTGGTCAAGGGCCAACAAGGAGGATAAAAATAAAGGGTGACAAGGAACTAAGAACACACTCCCTCATACAACTCTCTTTTGGGCTTAGATACCCTTTGTTTTTTCCACATATTCTATAAGTGTACATAAAAGGTCATGTTTCTCCAATCATTTGAAATTGTCAATATGGATCCAAATGGTCACTAAGAATCTTGATAACAATGAAGCACAAACAACATTTTCAAATAGCATAGGTTAACATGCATTGTATTTGTCACACTTATTGTATAGGTTAACAATGTTTCCTCCTCTCATCATTATACATGACTTGTAAACCCCAACTTCCTAAGAGACTTTAGATGATTATTCTTGTGTGTCTTATATTGAATTTGGATTTCTAGTGCATGTTTAAATTAAATCACCCACAAACAATAATATTATAAAAAAAATATCTCCTTACATTACCATCCACTTGTCCTTTTACAAAATATTTCTTTTATTTTTTGGTTCCTTCCCAATGTTGGCTCGTCGGATGTAAAACAAATGAGTGAACAAAAATGATAAACCTCAAATTATTGAGAGGGAAACATTATTAGATCCTCTCATCATTCTACTTAACTCAAAAAATCCAAGTTGTCTCATCATGTTTAATACAAATGAACCAAGCAAAGGAAAAAACATGTGCTATTGTTATGTCATGCTACTTATCTCAACCATAGTATTTCAATTTAAGGCCATGCATGTGAACTAACTATAGCTCAAATGATTTTAGCCTAACACCCATAAGTCAACTCCTATATTTGTTAATTGGGATATTTTTAAGAGAATAAGAGATGGGTATACCTTAATAAGGGATTAAGGACAATGCTAACAAGAGTTTAAATATGTCTAAACACAATGGTACAAACATGCAATTATTTCATCCCTAACATGCTCCTTCTACTCAATGAGAGAATCATTGAGATAACTTATTTAAAATTGATTTGACTATAGTTGTAGGTGATTCTCTAGTAGAACTTTAAGAACCTATGGATCTATAGTGAAAGAGAAAGAGAAAAGGAAGAGGGGGAGGAGGAAGAAGGGGAAGAAAAAGAAGATAAGGGGAGAAGAAATAGAGGGAGTGGAGGGGGCAAGAAAAAGAGGAGGGAAAGAGGAAGATGAAGAAGGGGTGGAAGGAGAGGAAGAGTAGGAAGAGGGGAAGAGGGGAAGAGGGAGAAGGAGTGGAAGGAGAGGAAGAGTAGGGAAAGGGGAAGAGGTATTATCCGACAAATCGGTAAGTGCAGACACAAACATATCTCCCTAGTTTCACCCTGAAACTAGAACAAAACAAGACAGAATATAAAACTTTCCCTAAGTTTTAACTACCAAGCATACTATCTAACAAGAGATAAATGACATACCTTTTAAACGTTGTTTGTCCTCGCTAGTGTCATCCTTTCTCCATTCCAAGGCTTATGGGATGATGAACCTGTAAAAAGACACAAGCCAACGAAGTGAAAGCAACAACGTATACTCAACAAAACCTATGTATGTGATCAAGGAGTCATACAATAAAATAAGAACAATTTTATGGGAAAGAAATATATCACTATATTAAAGATATGAAAAGGATAATACAACCAATGCCTTGATGTTGTAAGGTCCCTTCCAACAGTTCCTTGCTTCTCACACACTTCTACTCCACGGATTCTGAGATCAACAATCTATCTTGACAAAGCAAAGCTCAAAGCCAAAAAAATTACTCAAGCTCACACCAAAAGCTAGCCAACTCAATCCCAAGCTAACTTTCCCCATGAGAAATATTCTCCTTTTATAAGCTGAAAAGGATAGGGTGAGGACGTTACGATGATCCTAAGAGACTAGGGATGTGACTCAAATCCAAATCGATCGAAGGCCACATCACCCTCTAAGCTTCTATTCTAGAACTTTCGAGAAATTCCCCTTTTTCCTTCGTATGAAAATCGTTGCACCCTTAACACTGAGCAAATTGTGACGACAGCGCAGGCCCCTATGGTGCAACCTACGAAGATCCTAGATCATCGCACCATTAACACTAAGAAATGTGCAACGATCCATTTTTATAAGGTTTTTGACAAAGGAAACATATACTTTCATCTCTCTGGGGAAAATATCTTCATTCTTCTTCGAGGATTAAGGCCATTGATCCTTCTAAAGACAAAGGATAGGTTTACATCATTAACAATCATAAGGGTGATGAAAATAATGTGTAACAATGATCCCCCTGAATTATGAAGTTAGAACAGAGTGATAGCTGAAATACTTTGTCGAGTGTGTGTAGGGAACAAGGAACACGTCGGTCAGAAACCTACCAACAAACAAGGAAATACAGTACAATAATATATCATCACTGAGGTAGGCATTCCCATACTCAGAATACGAATGAATCAAAGCATAAATGTCGACATGCAAAGATCCATGTCAAGTAATACAGGTCATGGCCACCAAACATACATTGTGTATCCATGCCATTATGACTCAAATATGAACATAGCCACCAAAGATACACTGTGAATCTATGTGTTAAAGACTGAAATTTGAATATAGCCATGATACATACACTGTGGATCTATGCAACAATACAATATGAATATACTCCAACGCAACCTGAATATGTCAGAAAAGATCCAGGGTCTTCATCTCCATCACTCTATAGTACGAATCTAACCATGTGAATACATTTGTTGAAGTCAAACATGGTAGAAACCACTTGATTACCAATCATTAGTGAATACCATCAACAAGTGCGAGGGAAATCACCATTAATGTCAATGAATCCCAAGGTACACCAATACAATCCAACGGGTGTGAATTAATGAGCTGAAGTCGAACACTCGACAGAATCTCCCGATCAGGGGTCAATAATGAAAACCCACTGTCGAAAGCGAGGAAACCTACCATTGAGGCATGCAAGTTACAAGGTACCAATTAGTTTCTAAGTATAATTCCTGGATAATGAGTTGAAGTCAAGAGGAAAAGACTCGTCATAGGAGGGCCTTAATGTATCCCCCATCAATGACATGAAACGAGTAACAAGATTTGAAGTAGATCATAGTAACAAGTGATTCAGGACTGACTCAGGGATGGCCAACGCAATAGAAGGCTTAAGTACTGCAGAAATGGTCGATGCAATAAAAGGTTTTCAGGGTTGAACTTCTCTTTGAACATATTGACAACACGATAATTGTCTTGGAAACAATGACTCAACAACAGGGATCACAGACCAAATTGTAATCTTATAAAGGAGTATGATCAAGAGACAAGTGGATTTTCCAACCTAGACACAAAGCGAGTGAAAGGATGTCATGTTCAAAAGTGACTCTTTCATAGAATACATGTTTAGATATATTTCTTTCCCAATTTTTCCCCCACCATTTCTAGTGAGTACCTCTTTAGTTTTACGCAAGCTTGAGGAGGATAACATATTATTGTAATGTAATTTTATCCTTTGGATGGGTCCCTCGGAGTATGTTTAACGAACCTTAAGAAGGAGTGGTTTAGTCCCATATGGGCCTTTCAATGCTTGTTTTACGAGTCCAAAGAAATAAAACTCAGGGGTTTTTCATATTTAGATAGTCTAAAAAGAGCTTAAAGGAAACTCCAAAATGTCCTTTTTCGTAAGTTAGTCTGAAGAGTCTAAAAAAGAGATAAACTTCTACTCAACAAATGTTTTCTTCAAATACTTTAACAAGCATGAAAAGAACAAGATCGCTTGACAATATTTTCATGTTTAGAGAGTCTGAAAAGAGCTTAAGGAAACTCCAAATGTACTTTTTCGTAAGTTAGTCTGAAGAGACTGAAAAAGAGATAAACTATTGCTCAACAGACGTTTTCTTCAAATACTTTAATGAGTGTGAAAAGAATAAGATCGCTCGACAATCTTTTCATGTTTAGAGAGTCTGAAAAGAGCTTAAAGGGAAATCCAAGGGGTTCCTTTTTCGTATAACCTTTATGAGTCCGAAAAAGTGATAAAATTATACTTGGTTACATTCTCATTGATTTATGAGAACGATAAAGAACAAAGACTAATATCGAGATTGTTTTCATTTTTACGCAAGCTTAAAACAAAACAAAACTATGCTTGGGATAGATTTTATTTTTTACACAAGTTTAAAACTAGCCAAAACTATGCTTGGACCTGGTTTCATTTTTACAAAAGCCTGAACTAGAGGAAACTATGCTTGAGGTAGGTGGCTTCATTTTTACATAAGCTTGAACCAGAGAAAACTATGCTTGCGACTTCCCATCGCAGAATCGAGGGATGGTGGGTACTTAGCCCCCAACTTAAGAAACTAGCATCTTTAAGTTCACCATGAAGTCCAAAGGCTGAAAGCATTTTCCCCCAAGCTTTGTTTCATCCAATGACACAGGTGGATGAAAAGAAACTTTAAATACTATAAGTAACGAAGTACTTGAATCAATCAGAGAGGGGAAAAACTATTTCATTTTTTAACGAGCTTGACACAGGAACAAGAACTATGCTCGAGAATCTAGATTCAATCCCGAGACCTTTGTTTCATTTTTTAACGTGCTTGACACAGAAAAAAGAACTATGCTCATAACCTCGGTTTCATTTTTTAATGAGGTTGCTTGTTGGAACAGGGGCAGACCCAGGGTTCAACGCTACAACAATGCACCAACAAAACCCTAACTACCATTCCTTTCGGCAACACCTGCGAAGCTGATGAAGTCTCACCTGAGGTAGAGGCAGGGGTGGTTGCAAGACTCAGGTGTCTGCAACCTTAGTTGGGACACAGATCTGTAATTGTGATACTTAATAGAGCACTTAGCACCGTCAGTTCCTCAATATGAAATCAATATCCACTTCACTGATAAAACAAAGCTTC
>JASDQU010026552.1:29631-40768 GCA_032191745.1 Picea mariana
CCTGCGAAGCTGATGAAGTCTCACCTGAGGTAGAGGCAGGGGTGGTTGCAAGACTCAGGTGTCTGCAACCTTAGTTGGGACACAGATCTGTAATTGTGATACTTAATAGAGCACTTAGCACCGTCAGTTCCTCAATATGAAATCAATATCCACTTCACTGATAAAACAAAGCTTCACAACATTCACATGGATCTAATGTATTTAAGCACTTAGCATAAGTAAATAGATCATATCTAGTAGATCAAGCACTGAGCATATTCATACAGACTAGATCTAACATTCTCACATATCATTAGCACTAGGCATAGGCAGATTTATCTAAGCATCTCAAAGCACTTAGCAAATAACATATAAACACATCAGATCATCACACAGAGTAGAGCAACAAAATATTTACGTGGTTCACCCCCACCCTAGGGCTACATCCACCAATTCTTCTTCTTTATTATATTCTTCAATAGGTTACATGCACAAAGCCTCAGAACCCTTCTCCACATAGGACAAAAGATCTGTGCATCTCTCTAGATCCTTCTTCCTTGAGTTACAAGACAAAGCCTTCTACCGTCTGTTACAACCGCTTGCACTTAGCTCTGCAAGTCTTTTACAGTCATGCACAAAGCACTTATAGACCCTACTTGCACTTAGCATACATTTACATCTGACTAGCGGCCTAACATCACATAGATGCCCTTCCTTACATTGCCTAGACATCTATTTATACATTACAAAATAGGCCTAAGCATGGGTAAACCCATGGTTCAACATCCCAATCCCATTACATAATCCCAAAAACCTAAAAGGGACCCAAAAAGGGGCTGAGATCCCATGATCTCTGCTTCATCTTGCGCTCCTCTTTCAACAAGCTGTCGAAGTCCAAAATAGGTCAACATGACCAAGAATCTCCCAAAACTTGGTCAAGGGCTAACAGGCCCCCAACACTCACCTGTGACTCGTCCCGAGTCACTCTGATCTGACTAGTTCTTCCTCAAACGCCTTGAGATTGGCTCGAGCTGCTATGACCTACTGTTGTGCTATGGCCTCTTTCTCAGCGAACTCCTGGATCACTGCATCGTTCACAGGCCCTTCTAGGCGTTTTTATGCTGTGGTGACAACTGGTTCTAGCTCTGCTCCTTGGCTCTCAACCTCTTTGAACAGTTGGCACGCCTTATCTTATACTGGTTGGAGCCATTGAGTGACTTCCATAACTTTGCTTTGAATCGTATGGAATTGTTGTTGGGCGGTGAGTTGCTCTTGAGACCGCGTCATTCTTTCTATGGCCAATAGGGTCTTCAGCTGTGCTTGTAGTGTATCTGCGTGATGTTTCTCTTCCTTGAGTTGTGACTCCAATGTCTATAAATATGGATTCTCAGTGATGTTCTCATATGTTTGGGCACTGCAATTACTCAGTTGTTTTCATTCCAAGGAAAGAGCTTTTAGTCTGTCAACTGCGCTACAGGAAGTGGCTTCTCGTTGGCCCCTTATGTCTTGCTAGGTCTCGGGCATAGTGCATAGCTATAACTCTGCTATGCACTGCTGGAGTTGTTGGATGGCTTCTGTGAACTAATCTACCTGCTTCGTGACTTGATCCTCTGCCTTTATTTCTACGACTGTCACAGAGCGAAGTGCTCTGTTGACTGCTTCCTTTACTGCAAGTTGCTCTGCTAGCAATTGTTCCTTGCCTTGTTGCAGTTGTGCTTTTTCTTCATCCCACATCGCTCGGAGAGAAATATTTTCCCATTCTGCAGTACTGCATTGTTCGATAGGTACTCCCTGTACTTGTGTCAAATCCTGGGTGGCTTGCATTGTTTCTTTATGTGCTCGTCAAAGGTGAGCTTCGAATGTATCAACGATTCGGTGGATTTGAGCTGGCTCATCTATGAGTTCTGGTGTTCCTAATGGCAGAGGTGTAGTGGAGACTGCACAGCTGGACTGTAATGCCTGTTGCACCCCTTGGAGCTCAACCTCAATTCATTGTACATATCCTCCTGCTTAGCCTCTTGTTTCTTTGTTATCTCTAGTGAATCATCATTTAGGGCTGCTACGATGAAATCGAAGTCATTTGGGGTGAGGATAGTCTGTAACTTGGCCATTGTTGCTTTCAACTTCTTCCAGGAAGAAGGCTTCGGAGGGGAAACCTTCATTTTCTTCGAGGGGTCCTCCTCATCTCTAGGCAGTGTTATCTCGCCTTTCTTTTGCTCGGTTTATCTGCCATCTATCTCTTCAACATCACCCCCTTGATATGGTGAGATGGAATCAGTATTCATAGATGTACTATCTAAATCCTGAACCTCTTTAGTCTTCTTTGTCTTGCTAGGTCTAGGTGTATCCTGCGCAGTTTTTGGGTTGTCTATGTCGAATATCTCCACAGGGTCTGCTGGAATAAGGAGGTCCACCGACCATTCCTTGGTGATATCCTCCAAGTCCTCCTCCATCAGTTTGTAGTAGGACTGTAGTTGTTTCTTATGTCCATCAGCACGCGTTGTGATATAAATGAAATGCTTATCAGCATTGAACTTCATCAAAGGTTGGAACCTGTGTAAATTATTCAGATTCATGTGAGGCTTAGACTATATGGATACCTTCAACTAGTTGTAGTATGTTTTGAACACGACATTTGAATGCCATTGCTTATTCATGTCACTGGAATACCACAATGTACTGAACTTCGCGGACAAAGGCTCAAAGGGCTCGATGTCCGGGAAGGTCGCACCTTCCGGCATATCCCAGGCAATGAAAGCGATCAGGATCAATAGCCAACTGAAGTGAAATTAGTACCCTTGATCCTGGGATTCTCTGCAATCAAGTTCTAATTGGTTCACCGAGTACTGCACCCAATTCATTTGTAAGACTTCCGCGCACTTCCCTGCAAGGTCAACTACAAAACTAGTGACTTGGGTGGGTTGGTTCTTTCGTACTAACTTTCCTGCCATCAATTGACAGGCGAGGTGCACTACGCTGCTCTGGATAGAATTTACCTTGTAGACTTACGCGCCCTTCTCGACATCACCATAGGTTTCCTTGATCCTTTGAGCTAGAGCGCGATCCATGGTTTTTTTGGGATAGAAATCCTTTGGGTCAGGGCCTTGCATACTCATCCCTGTGATTCGATTGATCAACGTCAGATCCACTGTGATATGACAGTTTAACCACAAGTATCCGCCATGGTAACAGGACAAAAACATCTTGACACATGCATTCACCTCTTGGTGTCTTCCGAAGTGAGGAATCTTCATGACATTAAGCAGTGTGGACTGTGCAAGGTTAATAGTCCATGACTGAGGGACGATCTTCAAATTCTTTCCCTTTGTTCTGGTTAGGTACTTATGTGGGGTGAGCATGTTGTATACCTTCCTGTTGTCGAGTTTGAAGTTGCTAAACTTCAATGTTGCAATCTTTTCTTGGTTTACGTGAACTGCGTGTATCCCCTTCGGGAGGTACGCAGTGACCAAGGCGTACTCAAAGTCTCTGGGCACACTGTCTCGATTTATTTCACTGCTCAAAGGTGGTAGATAGGTGGGTAATATGATCAGAATCAATTTATCATTTGCGATATCATCCGTGTGCTTGGTTCGCTTCTCATCTGATGGCCAGGATGGTCCGACTCGAGCAGTTGATGGAGAGGCTGGAAGTCCTCTCATGGATGATGATTTTAAACCTATGGATAATCCTCTCTCTGACATGACTCCTTCAGTCATCAGGTCAAGGAGTACTTTTGTCACTGATTCCTTGACTGCGTTGAATTCCTTGGACATATGTTCTCACGATTAATTAGATCAGAGTCAAATTAACTTAGACACTGCACTAGAATAAAAAACAAGAGCGCAATGATCTTTGTATACAATTCACTTAGTTTGTGGGCTCAAACTCTTGGTTAGCAAAAGTGTTATCGGTGCATGGAACGATAGGATAAATAGGTAACTTGACAATGGGTCTCTTGCAATGGGTATGAAGCCTTCATTAACTCTGTTCAGTCCATTATGGCACGGTCCAACGGTCTAGTGTCAAACCATAAATGATTTTTGACCTGTTCGGAGCATTAGTCGAACGGTTATATTGTCCCTAACAGCTATATTTCTTCGCCATGGCAAAGTTCCATGTGCCATTGTTTTGATATCCTGGCAAAGCTCCAATTTTGCAAATTGCCCTCCTACAAAGTTCCCTCTATAAGTTTCTGTAACTTTTCAATCTTAGCCCTCTTCTTACTTAGCTTTCTAGCCTTCTTTTCAATGAGCTTCGTCTCAGTATTCCTTTTTCCATTTCGATTCTTATCTTCTTTTGGCATAGTCACTGCACGCTGTTGAGATTCTTTCCTAGGATTCAGGGGTAATACCTCTTCTTTATCCGGGGTAGGTACTTCAGTCTTCTGTGAGTCTTCTAATGTTCTTGCAGCTTCGACATCTAGGTCTCTAGTGTTAAATAGATTTGATCTTCTCTCCTGTTCTTCAATTAAGTGTGCGACCCTTCTGGTCATGAAATCTTTTAACTCTTATTTCTTCTGCTCCAAAACTTCTTCTTCTTCCTTTCATCTGGATTGATCTCTATCAATCCAAGGTTTTCCTAATAACATGGTAAATGGGGCGTTGTCCTCGATAAATTTAATAATCTCAAAATATTATTCTATCGAAGTTCCATTGGAATTCATAGGTATCTGAGTGATCTTTCCACATAGGTTTATTAGTTTCCCTCTAAATAACCCTATTCCTCCCAATGAAGGAGTCATAACAGGATTCCGTAAAATTTCCCAAGTTCTTTCTGTCACAATATTCACCTGTGTCCCTTCATCCAGAACATGGTTAATGTCAAAGTATCCTATTCTTGCTTCGAATAATTATTTATCTTTGAAGATCTCTGATAAGATGATATTTAAGTGGTCACTCAGGGTCTCTTTCATCTGTAGCAATACTTTCTTTGATTCTTTCTGGGATTCTTCCATTTCTAGATCTGCCTTAGGTCTTTCCTATTTTAGATTCATTCCTTCAAGCTTAGTAATCATTCTAGGGAAATTCAACACTTCATGGTCCACAACTTTGCAACAAAGACAACTAGGTCTTCTTCCAAGGCATTCCTTAGCAATATGTCCCGGTCTTTTGCAACTATAATAGAGGGTTAATCCTCTCTTTCTTTTAAATGATCCCCATCTTTTCCTATACTGTGCGCTAGGATCATAGGAGCTAACCTACAACAAATTCTTTCTAGGATCCTGCATCCATTTCTTAGTCCAAACATTCTTTCTATGTATAGGTATAACATATATTTCACTATTCTTATCATATCTACTCATATCAATCCTTCTTTCATCTATTAGTGCCCTAGTTTTCAAGCTAGGACAGAACCTATCAAATATACCTAGATCCATAATTTAGAAAGAAACATTTCCACTTATCTTACTTTTATAGAATACAAAGATTTCGGATCTAGAATTTTTCTACTATTCTTACCTTTATCAGAGCACAGAGCTTACAAATCTTACCTCTTTTCTTCAGATCTGACCTTCCTCTTGGCACAAAGCTTCACAGGTCAAGTAAAATGTTGCACACTAGGGAAACAGATCTACACACGGAGATTTCACAACTTCAAGATGAATCTTTGCACAAAGCTTCTTCTTTCTCAGTTCCCAACAATCACAGTTTCAAGTCCCAACAACAAAACCATTTTTTGGCACAGGGGCAGACCCAGGTTTCAACGCTGCAACAATGCACCAACAAAAACCTAACTATCGTCCCTTTCAGCAACACCTGTGAAGTAGATGAAGTCTCACCCAAGGTAGACGCAGGGGTAGTTGCAAGACTCAGGTGTCTGCAACCTTAGCTGGGACACAGATCTGTGATTTTGATACTTAATAGAGCACTTAGCACCATCAGTTCCTCAATATGCAATCAATATCCACTTCACTGATAAAACAGAGCTTCGCAGCATTCACACTGATCTAATGTATTTAAGCACTTAGCATAAGTAAATAGATCAGATCTAGCAGATCAAGCACTAAGCATATTCATACAAACCAAATCTAACATTCTCACATATCATTACCACTAAGCATAGGAAGATTTATCTAAGCTTCTCAAAGCACTTAGCAAATAACATATAAACACATTAGATCATTACACAGAGCAGAGAAACATAGTATTTACGTGGTTCACCCCCACCCTGGGGCTATGTCCACCAATTCTTCTTCTTTATTAGATTCTTCAATAGGTTACATTCACAGAGCCTCAGAACCCTTCTCCGCATAAGACATAATATCTACGCAGCTCGCTAGATCCTTCTTCCTTGTGCTACATCACAAATCCTTCCATTGTTTGTTACAACCGTTTGCACTTAGCTCTGCAAGTCTCTTACAGTCATGCACAAAGCACTTATAGACCCTACTTTCACTTAGCATACATTTACATCTGACTAGCGGCCTAACATCACATAGATGCCCTTCCTTACATTTCCTAGACATCTATTTATACATTACAAAATAGGCCTAAGCATGGGTAAACCCATGGGCCGACATCCCAATCCCATTACATAATCCAAAAAACCTAAAAGGGACCCAAAAAGGGGCTGAGATCCCATGATATTCGCTTCGTCTTGCGCTCCTCCTTCGACAGGTTGTCAAAGTCCAAAATATGTCAATGACCAAGAATTTCCCAAAACTTGGTCAAGGGCCAACATTGCCACAGAGATGAAAAATTGCCCTTGCAGTTGGTTTCATTTTTTAACGAGCCTGAAATCAGAAAACCATGCTCAAAGCTAGTTTCATTTTTTAATGAGATTGAAATCGGAAAACCATGCTCAAAGTTGGTTTAATTTTTTAATGAGATTGAAATAAGAAAACCATGCTCAAAGCTCTATTCTTGATCATGGATTCCAAGAGGACAATGCTCTGGAAGGACACCATGTAAAGGGACAAAACTCAGTCATGGATTCTAAGAGGTATTCACTTGATGGAAGAAACACACTCTGAAAGGAACACATGTCGAGGGTCATGACAGGGGTAAGGAGATCGGGCTCTAAAATCCCTATCAAAGAGATCACCATGTCAACTACCAGATCTAAGTCATAAGAGACTGAGCTTATAAGGAGAGGCTCATTTGGATCAGCAACTAAAGGCATGGGAGACAACGCCACATAATTGACCTGTGGTAGGGGTGATACCGGCTGCATATATGAACCAATCAGGGAAGTCATCAAGTTGACGGTCAAGTCAGTACCAACAAATGAAAGTTGATCAATAGTCATCACTCTTCCATCATGAGGGAAAGATATCACACGAAAAAGAGTGGACACAATAGCTTTCATGGCATAGACATAATCTTGCCCAAGGAGTAAATCAAAATCCAAGGGGTCTTGGACTACCGTGACGTCAATAAAAAAAAATTTCCCTCCCAAAGTCATGGGAAACTGAGGAAGGGTCCCTAAAGGTTGACTGGTTCTTTTGTTGAAAGCCAATAGATTCTGAGTAACTGGCATACGCTGAGGATGACCCAAAGCTTTCTAAGAAATAGAGGAAAAAAATACTAACGGATGCACCTTCGTCTATCAGCGTCTGAGGAACATCCAAACCACAAACTTGTACGGTAATCTTGAAAGGAATGTGAGAAGGAAGACGAGGGCTAGTTAGCGCACCCCAATAAAAAAGGATGGCCTCATTACTTGAAGGGGGTTCCACGGGAGAAGGAAGAATTCCTCCCAACACGGTAGATTATGTATCAACGAGAAAAACATGGGCAATATCAGGTTTACTCTCTTGAGGGAGAGTAGGATCGACCGATGATGGGATTAGATTGACCACTTGGGTTTCATTCTCCAAGGGGAGAATGGGATTGATGAATGCAAATAGATAAACCGCTTGGGTTTCACTCTCTAACATGAGAATGGGATCGACCAAGGATGGGATCAGAACGACCACTTTGTCAACTAGTTCAACTAAGGACGTGACTAGATTGACTACCTGATCAATCAGACTGACCGACGAAGGGACCAGATTGATCATTCCATCAACTACAGGTGGATTGAGAGCAAGTTTACAATAAGTAGCTAGAAGTTGAGGTTGGGAAAAAATCATGTCTTCCAGTAATTTCGAGGCTTCATCCATATGAGGGAAAAGGTGAATTTGATGAATCCCTTCGCATAACATACACAAGAACTTGACTCTACTTTTCTTCTTCCCAATGGTATCATGACTATTTAACGGGAGGTCATCAACATGTTGTTTAGAGGATGACAACATGGGTTGGTGAGGGTGTGTAGACCATGCTTCTATAACCTTGGATAGACCAGGGGAATCCTTAAGAAGATGGATACCCTTACAAATCCTGTAAGGGTACTTGGGATTACGAGTTGTTTGGGTGATCTTGGTATCATCAACACTCCCATCACGATTATCAATAATTGGTTGTTTTCCAACATGTCTAGTAGTGGTTGGAAGTTTGGACCCTTGCTTATTTTTCTTCTTCTTAATATTCATTTTCTTCTTCTTCTTATCCACTGGGTTACTAGCTTCATAGATTTCACTCGACGAAGAAGATGAAACCGAAGAAGACCTTGCAAGTAAAGAAGGCGAAGAAGATCTTACTGGTGAAGAAGGCAAAGGATCAACATGAGGTTGATGTTCTTGGGGGGAAGTTATTACAACCAAAGAACTTGTTGCATTCAGGATTACCTGAGTGGAAAACAACCATACCGATAATCCAATTGTGAGACCTAGAAGGCTCAAAGTAGCGATGTAAGGAGGACCAACGTTTTTGCAAGAAGGAAAACAAAAGGCTCCCCCAGAGCAGGGGTTGTGTCATTGGTTATTCTGGGAACTGACGCAATTAAATAAAGATCAAACTTAAGTCTTGTAAGGGGAAACAAACAACAAAAGCTAAAAATCTAGGAAGCAAGCAAACAAAAAAAACCTTCTCACAATGAACACACTAGTTGGTGATTAAATCCAACGTCGCGAGAACAATGTAATAAGGGGATGAGATAGAGCGGGTGGAAAAGTTACATTGATGACCTGCTTAACAGACTTACACCCTGGTGCAATCTCCCACACATAAACGTGGGTATACCCTCCAAGGAGCCCAAGTGCATTTGGCCAACGTCAATTCCAGGTACAGTGAAAACTTTCCCCTTCACTGTCACCTCATGTAAATACCCTAAAGAGATAGGCTACTAAGGTTACCAATTACGAAAATGATGCCTAGGGAAACAGTCGACAGTCTGATCCACTTGCAAAGGCAGGGTATCATACCCGAAATCAACTCGAGAAGGTCCCCACAGGATTTTATTCTCAAGTGACCCCCAATAATACGCGCAATATCTACACTAAGACCAACAAAGCAGGGTGAGTAACTTTGTCGGTCCTAATGTGACCTCATGATTGACCCTTGTGTTAGAAGGGCTTCCCAGGAAAAAATGTAATAAGTGGGTTTACCACTCCCTAACTCAAGATTCTATGTTTGTTTACAGATTTGGAAAGTTATGTTTCACACCTAATCCAAATCCCTACAATCTAAACTAATGTAGGTTTGCTACCAGAAAATATAAAAACGTCTAATCAATTTTTATAAGCATTTTATTTTAAGGTTGTTTTTACTCAAAAGGAAAAATGCCATGGACTAAATGATTTTTTGACCGACTCTAAACAATGCAAAGAAATGAGAATGCAAATATTTCACTTCAATGAAAGTTATATTATGAGAAGGAGAAAATGTTTATCATTCCCAGATGCACAATGTCCCAAAAATTTATTAAACTCATCAATATCAAGATCTTCAAGAAATGAGCCAAAGAGACTGTACACCAATACACTATTTTTGGCCCCCCTAATAAGAATTCAAGACCAAAAATGCCAAAAGTCATGCAATTTCGCTACTTCAAATGCAAAGATGCCCCCAACCTAATGCAAAGGAAGAATTTTTTTTTTTTTTGTTTTAAAGATACACTAAAAGAAATAGCAGGATTCTTCAAGACAAAAGCAACCCAAACTACAATTTTTATTTGAACACGAACTATTCAGAAAAATAAGTGTTCTTTCACTAAACAATTCTAAAGAAAAACAATGCTTTGTAACTGAAAGACACTAAAAGCAAGAGATCAAATATTTCAATAGAAAACAAGCCAACAAAAAGCAAAGATGGATAAAAGCAGCTTGAAAGATTGTCCAACTGACTGTAATAAGACTATAATCAAACCCAAAAATTCACCCCAAAACCATATCTAAGATCTGGGCAAGAAAAACCATCAAAAATTAAAAAAATTCACAGAATCGTCGCGACCTACCAGCCAACTCTGTGTGACAATCCTAGATCGTCACGGGCCAGAGAATAGTATAGTGCGATGACATCACACTGTTTCTAAAGGAATGGTGCGTCAATCCTAGATCATCATACTATCTCTCAAATAAGGGTGCGATGATCCAAGGAAAAATGGAAAAAATAAAAAGCAAGAAGGTTTTCCCGTGAATTTAAACAGTCAAAGAGTCCATCTGGATCTCCCAGTGACTCAGAAAATAGGACCTAGGCAATCAAAGAAAGAAAGAAAGACAAAATAGGAAAACAAATTTTTCCCTAGTATGGTCGCCAACTTTGTTATTAGACAAATCGTTAAGTGTGGACACAAACAGATCTCCCTAGTTTCACCCCGAAACTAGAACAAAACAAGACAAAATATAAAACTTTTCCTAAGTTTCAATTACCAAGCATACTATCTAACAAGAGATAAATGGCATACCTTTTAAACGTCATTTGTCCTCGCTAGTGTCATCCTCGCTCCATTCCAAGTCTTATGGGATGCTGGACCTGTAAAAATACACAAGACAACGAAGTGAAAGAAACAACGTATACTCAACAAAACCTATGTATGTGATCAAGGAGTCATACAAACAAAAAAGAACAATTTTATGGGAAAGAAATATATAGTTGTATTAAAGATGTGAAAAGGATAATACAACCAATTCCTTGATGTTGTAAGGTCCCTTCCAACAGTTCCTTGCTTCCCACACACTTCTGCTCCATGGATTATGAGATCAACAATCTATCTTGACAAAGCAAATCTCAAAGCCACAAAAAATACTCAAGCTCACACCAAAAGCTAGCCAACTCAATCCCAAGCTTAGTTTCCCCATGAGAACTCTTCTCCTTTTATAAGATGAAAAGGATAG
>JASDQU010026553.1:0-17763 GCA_032191745.1 Picea mariana
CTGAAACCAAAAATACAAGTTGTAGTAGCTGCAACTGCAATTACTCTCCAGACTTGTGCACAACTAAATTTCTGGAGTTGCGAGCTGTGTGTCTCCAAATGAGCTCTGACATCCTGTATTTATACTGCTCCTCCTTAGTTGTCTAGGCCGACTTTTCATTCTGGAGGCTAAAAACTCAATATTAAATATTTCCTTTAGCCGACTTGTCTTCTAGGGTTATGTACAATGCTTTAGGGTTTCTTCTTGCTTCCAAGAATATTATATTCTTGTCAGGGTTACAAGTGGAGGTTAATACCTCCCGCAACTACCATAATATCAACACCCCCCTCTCAATATTCCAACAATAAATCCACAAAGGCTAAGGGGTGAAGATAAAAGTCAAATAAAGAAAATAAAACTACTTCACTATGGTCCCCCCCCCTTCAAATCCCTAAGAATGAAATGTCTATCTAAAGAAAGAAAGGATCTTGAAAAAAAGAAAGAAAATAAAGGGGAAGTGTGCATAATGAAGTAGTAAAACGCTCCATCTAGAAGTCTAATATGAAAAATTCCTAGCTAAAATAAAGCTAGAGATATAAAATAGACAAAGAGATGGCTTATGCCTGTCTATGACTTTGAGCATCATCACATGAACATTTCCCCTTTTCCCTTTCATCACTAATCTTGCCAACTGCCTATCTTCCACCTAAAAAACTTAGGAAATATGGGTTTTCCTTAGGAGTGAGCTTATTTAAAACTATTAACAATGTTTCCCTAGGTAAAACTTAGGCAAGTTTCAAAATTAAATTAAAATTAAAATATTATGTTTAGTAGAAAATTTTCATTTGAACCTATGAATTAGTGATTTTCTAAGGGGATAGACCCATCATCCTAGGTAGATATTACGCATTGGAGTAACATTGGACCCTTTGGACACATGGAGAGCCCCATTTCCTATTTGATAACATGCATAAATTCATAAGTTAAGTGGAAGGACGAATTTCAATTTGATATGTGATTTATTTCATCAATGAAACAAGATGTTGGGCTTATTTGACCAATTTGACCCTCTCCTCACAAGGACATACCATGAAAATCATTATTTTATTGTGATTTGATATTTTCTAAGGAAGAAAATCATTATTTTATAATTTCTAATGAAGAAGATCATTATTTTATTATTATTTGACCTTATCAAAGGGAGAGATCATTATTTTATTATAAGAGCACATTAAAATATTAATTTTCTAATGGTTCAATGATTTGACCCATTCTATTATTTTTACCGATGTTTTTTATAAGTGCTTTCATGTATCCTATTCTCTATAAAAGGGGAAGGCCTCTCATTTGTAAAGCAGATTGGGATTGGAGAATAAATGAAATACTTTTCTCAAACATTGTTGGTGTAAGTTTTCTTTTATTTGGTGAATTTTCTCTTATGTTTTATTGATGGTTTGATCATGGTGATTTATTGATTGAGTAAGAGTTGCGAGACTTTCAATTGGACAAGGTATAGTATATAGCCTATTTTGTTACTCATTTATTTTTAATTAGATTTTATATTTCTAAAGGTTGATGTGCGAAACTCGGCATTTGCATATGAAATTTAATTATATTTTCTAAAAATCCCTTTGGTTTGATGCAGTAATGATCAAACCCTCTTTAGGAACTCTTCCATAACATTTCCATAGCTTGGATCATCCTCATGCTCACCAACTGGTGTGAGGGTCTCCAACAAATTTGAAAGGAAGGATTTTCACCAAATCTAGGAAAACCCATTTCCCAATGGATAAGACACTTCATAATTTTTCCAATCAAAACCCTATAAATTTTTCCTGTAATTTTATTTTTATTTTTTGATCTTCAAAGATTAATATTTATTTATATTTTCACATGTTAAATCATCTTCACTGAATATATTTCATGGTTGGCACATATAGGGTTTTGAATGAGGATCTGGTTCATTTTTCTGCAAACCCTATAATTTTTTAGATTGTGGATGCAGGATAAAATTCAAAACTTCCCAAATCGAGCCCTAGGGAAATTTACTACACGTTCACATGTCTGATATAAAAAAATCACAACTGAACTAAATTTCTACAGTTCGCAGAAGTATCATGATATGTGTAGATTTTCTCCAAATCGTGGCCTCTCATGATAATTTCCTCCATCAGATTTGGTGTAAAATTCGTCAGGTATACAGAGGCTTTCGAACGAATTCCCAAAATTACATACGGCCTTTACATAGGGCTCTTTAAAAGGGTTTGTATCTGAATACCGTCATCTTGTCTTCACAACTAAATTGGTCATCGATTTCCTCCAATGTCACATTGAATTCGTTGGCTCTTACCATATTTATCAGTGACTTAACTATTGAATGCACTAAATTTTGACTTGAAGGTAGGTGCTACGATTTCATCTAGTGGAATTAAATATTGAATACTTTCATTGCCATTTACTGTCATCAAGCATTTAATAAATTGTGACAAGGTTCCAATCATATCTAGCCTACGATAAATATTCTAGGGGATCGTTGGATCAATACTTTGCACATCTAATTCAATGACTTGCGAATCCATCTTATTGGTCAAATACATATTTTGTTTTATATGTTGATTTTGAAGACTCACCCCATGGTTAGGGTTTTAATCACAGTTTATCGCAAAACTCTCTTATTTTATAACTTTAGATTATGTTGATGCATGAAACTTCTAGGTGTTGTTTGCTTGGAACCGACACACTGCTCACTGTTTAAAGAAACCCATAAAGTTTACCACTGTTTATCTACTCATACATTGAGCCATATTACACTTAACCATTTATAGGGTATCGTTGCTCATTAATTTGTGGAGGTCGATCTTAAAAAGGGATATTATTGCAGACAAAAGGGTGCCATACTATAGTCTAAAATGTTTTTTTGGCCATTGACTTATTTGTACGATTGGATGTTGGATTTTAATCTTGATACCAAACAAAGAATAAACATTTTATACTGGTGTATCAATCCATTTCATTAAATTGAAATTTCACTAACATCACATTTTCTTAGGTTTAAATAGCTTATATTCATTGCAGCATGTGATAACCTATAATGTAGTCGATGTGATCACTTCAACATAAAAAGGGACATTGCCATGCACAAAAAACTGCAGTTAATATAATTCACTATTAAATTTCCTTTAAAGGGTGTTTGGAATGAAAATACTATAATGGTAATGGATGGTGAATTAAAATGTTGGAAAATGTGTTATCTTGTTGTTATGGTTAATTCACAAGTGATTTATTGAAATAATTATGAGTTAATATATTTTATTATGTATCAAATTTTACTTTGAAGGCATTATAATATTATTGATGGTTGCAAGTAATGTGTTGAAACGCTTGGAAAAAGATTAGGCATGGCTTATACTAGATTTTATGCATTTTAAAATTTTGTTGATGCATGGACATTGGAGATACATGGATGTGCATGTTTATTTGAGCACTTTATGTTAAAGTGCAAGCAATGATGATGGTTGTCATGATTATGGGCAAAACCCTTAATGATTTTTAGGTTAGAGACGTGCACCAATGTCTATAAATAATGCTAGGGAGCTATCGTTGAGCATTTAAAAAAGAGGTTTGGGATCAATATATGCATGGATACTCATGAGATCAAGAGGCTTGGGCTACGTTTTAAACACATTTTAAAACAGATTTTGATTCCCATAACGAAATGCATCTACAAACATTATAAATGAACAAGAATGCAATAAATAACCATTTACAACAACAATAAACCATTCACACACAAAAATTAAACAACAATAATTAAACTCAGTAAATAACTCATAAAACATACAAACACTTATCTATATAAAATGTTTTTGCAACCAAATGCTTAGGAAGGGCATTCCACCCAACCATAGAAGTGTTGTTCTAAATATCACCAGTGAGTCACCCCCAAGCTACGACTAGGAATCCACAAGAGAAGGGTGCCTCTCACAATCCACTCACAACTAACTATCACACAACCCACTGATATTCTCCTACAACTATCCTGAGTATACCTCCAAATATCATCCTCTTGTCCTGCCCAACCCAAGAAATATACCCCTTCAGTGATCTCATTCCATCTCGCATCCCATTCATTTATCAGGGTCTCTTTGGATCAAATATCTAGGAATATCTCTACTAGGAACTCAAGGGAACTCACAACCAGGTATAAATACCAACAACCAACATAAATACTTGTTGTTGTAGTGAAACTCACTCAAGATTTCACTCTTCAGGACTGACAACATGGTTCTTCAATTTACAGCTCCAAATATGCTCCCAAATGCTCCAACATGCTCCTGAATTTTCCTATCCTCCTTGCTCCAACTATGGTGTTCTTTTCCTTGCTCTTTGCTTGTTGTTCATGTCCAAATCCCTCTGTAAAATTTGCTTGTATCAACCCATACAAATCTCCTCTATATTCCCAATACCATTTAATACTCACTCTTCCCAATGTTGATTGCTTCTTCTCCACGCTTTCCAATAACTATGGGATGTGACTCTCACACCCACCCTCTTACATGAAATTTAATGATTGGATCTCATACACTCAAACATAAATTAGAATCTTTCCCCAATGGTAAATAAATTCAGAAAACTGGGTTTTTATTAATACCCATAAAATTTTTTCCTTTGGACCCCCTCTTAGGCATTCTTTTCTCTTGTGGAAAACTCAACCCCCATCTCTGTCCATATTCCCAACCACTGGCATTGCATTATTTTTATTAAAAAACATAAAATAGATTTCGCATATTACATCACTTTCCCACAACCATAATCATATGTACATTATGCATTAATTAAAATGGGGATTATAGTGGGGATGTTACATTCCCCCTCCTAACAATTGTGCATCATCCTTGTTGCACAACACAAACCAAAAACTTATACAAATTTACATTACAATGTTCAGAAAATAAAAACAAATTTATGCAATTTTTACCCTCCAGTTGTAGTCCCAACCATAATCTCTCATTCTTCTCAACCTTCTGACCCAAGGAATGTGACCCATTCATTTCCTTCATTCCATCAGACTACACCATTATTTTATGAGGGATATCAACACTGCCCAATAATTTACGAGAAGTGGTTTCAGAACTAGCTTCCAAAAAATGGAGTCTTATATTTTTTAGCTTCTATTCTCTTCAAAATTGACAAAACTTTGCGGGCATTCCTCCCACATAGTTTCTTCATGGTCCCATGTTGCATCTTCAGGACCATAGCAGGTCCATTGGAAATTTTACCAGCCCTATGGATTTGTTCTTGAGCACTTGGACTTTCTGGTCCAATATGCGTACTAGTTCCACTTAGAAATCCCCTTCGTTTTCCACCTGGATCACAGTCCAATCAATTATGTGGTTAGGGTCAGTCACATATTCATTTAATAATGATACATGAAAAACATTATGCACTCTCATGGATGCAGACAATGCTAGCATGTATGCAACTAGGCCTATCTTCTCTAATATTTCAAAAGGTCTAATATTTCAAAAGGTCCACAATATCTCACTGCCAACTTTGGGCAACGACCCAATATTATCGAACTTCTCTTCACTTTCACTTTTGTAAAAACATGCCCATCCACTTTAGAATCCCTGAAAATTCTGTTCTTGTCCTCATAACTTTTCTTCCTGTATTGGGAAACCTTTAAACTCTTCCTGATCTTTGTCGTCTTCTATTCCATTTCCTTTAACAAATCTGGCCCAATGATGGTTCTTTCTTCTGGGTTATCCCAACTCATTGGCGTGTTACATTTACTTCATAGAAAACTTCAAAATGAATAATTTTTAATGAGGCTTGATACCCATTATTATAAGGAAACTCCACTAAGTGGATATAGTCTTCCCATTTTGATTGCTGATCCATCACATACATCCTAAGTATGTATTCAATTATCCAATTGGTCCTCTTTGTTTTCCCATCTGACTTTGGGTGACATGCCATACTAAGATTCATATTTGTACCAAAGACTTTGAACAAACCTTGCCAAAATTTGGATTGAAACTTGGAATCTCTATCTGAAACTATTGCCTTAGGCACTCCATGTAGCCTGACAACTTCCTTCATGTAAATCTCTGCAACATTTTCTTCATTATGCATTGTCTTTACAGGGATAAAATGTGTTTCCTTAGTCAGATTTTCCACCACCACCATGATGGAATCATGTTGCTTAGTTTTTCTGGTAGCTTGGTAATAAAATATACCGTGACCACTTCCTATTTTCATTATGGAATGGGAAATTCTTGCAACAACCTCGCTGGATGTCTATGCTCTATATTTACCTTTTGTCACTCTAGACATTGGGATATGTAGTTAGCCATTTCTTTCTTCATTCCCAATGAAAAACATTAGCTCCTCACAACTGTAATGGATTTCTAATATCCTAGGTGCCCCGCATATGACACATTATGCATTTCTCTCAGCACGATATTTTTCAACTCCATGGAGTTTGGCACATACACCTTACCCTTGTACAAGATAATTCAATCCTCTTTCAATTCATAATTTCTAAATTTCTACTGTGAATTGCTTTTCTGTAAGTTTTCTTTTATTTGTAAATAAAGATGATATGAGCTTCATGCTTCAAGAATTTTATCCTTTAAATATGTACTGTATGCGACGATGGCTGAAACATGCACTTCATTATCCCTTCCACTAAGTGCATCAAACTCCCGATTTTATTTTCCCTTTATATGTTTAATTTCAAAATCGTACCCACTAAGAAACTCTAACCATCTAGTTTTCCTAGTGTCCAAATAAATGTTTCATACCACAATGGTATGTTCTTAGCTCAAACCTCTTCCCCATGAGGTAATGTCTCCACATTTTTGATGCATGTACAATGGCTGCTAACTCTAAATCGTGAGTAGCATAATTTCTCTCATTCTCCTTTAGTTTTCTAGATTAAAAAAAAACCACATGATTCTTTTGACCGAGGACTCCATTGAGCCCTTCCTTGCACACATATGTGCACACCATAAATTCTTCATCTAGATATACAATTTTTAACATGGGCTCACTTTTCAAAATGATTTTCAATTTCTGAAACATTTGTTCACATTTTGGATTCCATTCGAATTTCACTCCCTTCTTTTGCAATGAAGTGATTGGGATTTCTATCTTTGAAAACCCCTTTCTGAATATTCAGTAATAACTCACAAGACCTATAAATAACCTGACCTCTATCACATTTCTTGGTGTTGGAAATCCTCTAATGGATTATATCTTCTCAGGATCAACTATTATCGCATCTTCCAAAACAATATGCCCCAAATAAATAACCAATTATAGCAGCAATAAACCATTCACATACACATATTAAGCAACAAAAAATAAACTTAGTAAATAACTCATAAAATAGACAAACACTTATCTTTATAAAACATTCCTGAAACCAACTGCTTAGGAAGGGAATTCCACCCAAACATATACCTACTGTTATTAATCTCAACAGTGAGCCACCTCCGAGCTAGGGTTAGGAATCGACAAGAGAAGGGTGCCTCTCACAACCCACTCACAACTCACTATCACACAACCCACTAATATTCTCCTACAAATTTCTCAAGTATACCTCCAACTGTCTTCCTCTTGGCCTACCCAACCTAAGGAATGTACCCCTTCATTGATCTCAGTCCATAGGGAATCTCATTCATTTATCAGGGTCTCTCAGTCTCATGTATCTAGGAATCTCTTTGTTGGGAACTCAAGGGAACTCACTGCCAGGAAAAATTACCNCTTGGTTCTTCAATTTCCAGCTCCAAATACGCTCCCAAACACTCCAACACACTCCTAAATTCACCTAGCCTCCTTTCTCCAACTCCGGTGCTTGTTTCCTTGCTCTCTGCTTGCTATTCATGTCCAATTCCCTCTGTAAAATATGACTATAACATCCCATACAAATTTCCTCCATCTTCCCAATACCATTGACTACTCACTCTGCCCAATGCTGATTGTTTCTTCCCCATGTTTGTTACACATTATTTTCGTCATCCCTATGATCGTTAATGATGTAAACCTATCTGTTGCCTTCAGAGGGGTCGGTGGCCTGGATTCCTGAAGAAAGAAGGGAGAATAACTTTCCCTGAGAGAAGAAGTTGTATTTTCCTTTGTAAAAACCCTATTAAAGATGATTTCTACCGGCTGCTCTATACACAAGGTGCGGAAATGCCTGGTTTCCATAGGCTGCACTATAGCTAGGGTGAGGAAATTCCTGATTTCCATAGGTTGCACTATCGCTAGGCTGTAGAGTTTTCGGATGTTGAACTATAGATAGGGTGTGGAAATTCTTGTATGTGGGAAAAACGAGCGTTCTCTCGATGCTTCTAGAAGGAGAAGCTTCTATGGTGAGGTGGTTTCCGAACAGTTTGGATCTTACTCACTTTCATGATTTAGTGGGATCATCCTAACCTCCTCACCTTATCCTATTCAACTTATAAAAGGAGAGGAGCTCTCATGGAGAAAGTTAGCTTGAGCTTGATTGGGTTGGAAAGTTATTGAGCCTTTGAGATTAGAAATTTAGCTTGAGATTGTTAGCTTGGTATGTTGGCTTTGAGCTTTGCTTTGTCAAGATATATTGTGAGTAGCTATCAGATCCATGGTCTCATAATCCTTGGAGAAAGAAGTGTGTGGGAAGCAAGGAACTGTTGGAAGGAACCTTATGAAATCAAGGCATCCAATTGTAATTTCTCTTCCTATTATTTAATATAATACAGTGGGATGCTTCTTTCCCATAGAATTATCTTCATTTTATTGCATAATTCCTTGATGATATGCATAGGTTGTCATTGAATATACTTTTATTGATTTCACTTTGGTTGGTTTGTGTCTCACTGCAGGATCAATATCACAAGAGAACCAGAGCGAAACAGGAACAACAAAGACATAATGAAGCAACACTTAAAGGTATGTCTCTCATCTTTTGTTCGGTAGTAAATTCGATGATTAGAGCCCAGGGAAAGTGCCATGTTCTGTCTTGTTTTGTTCTAGATCTAGGTGGATCTAGGGGGATCGATTCATGTCCACACTTAACGATTATCCCAATAACAATGTTTTCCAATAACTATGGGATGCGACTCTCACACCCACCCTCTTACATGAGTTTTAATGATTGGCTCTCATACACCCAAACATAAATTATGAGTTTTACCCAATGATAAATAAATTCAGAAAACTGGGTTTGGATTAATACCCATAAAAATTTTCCCTTTGGGTCCCTTCTTAGACACTCTTCTCTTGTGGAAAAACCAGCCTCCATTTCTGCCCATATTCCCAACAGCTGGCATCACATTATTTTTATTAAAAAACATAAAATACATTTCACATATTACATCACTTGGACACAACCATAATCATATATACATTATACATTAATTAAACTGGTAATTATAGCGGGGACATTACAACTCTAGTCCTTGTACTCACCCTTCCATATTTTCAATAATAGGACTTAACTTGACCATATGGGATTCCCCCCTTAGGGAAGTGACCCTTGCCTAAAAGTGCAAAGATAAGGCCTGATCCAGATTATTTTCGACATGAAATGAGAGGGGAGATATAACAAAGTAATATACATAGATATTGTAAGAGATACAATAATATAACATATGTATATCAGAGATAAAACCATAAACACAAAGATACAATAATACACAATTTCTGTTAATGAGCGAAATGTACAAAACTGTAGAAATACATAGTGAAAGACTCGCTAGAATGGTGGCAAATTATCTCTGAGAAGAGATGTGAAGGATAGTCACATTCACAAGAAGATTATTGTTACAATGAGGCTTCAAGGACTTTTTAAAATAAATAAAATCCCAAGCCCTAACCCCAGAATATGAAAAGCCAACAATTTTGTGGACCATATTTTGGGTAGTTTGGTTTATCAACTTCCCTAGGGCATAACTTTGGCATACGATATCCATTTGGGGTACACGATAGCTCATTGGAAAGGTATCGACGATGAGATTCATTTTTGGGGCTCAATGAGAGCCTTCATATATCATTGAGGTTCCTGATACCGAAAAAAAATCATTTAGGCCCTCAAAATGGCCTCAAAAGTTTAGAAACCACAAACTTACTAAAAATAGTAAGTTGCCAGAAGACTGTTTTGTGCTAGTTGGAATAGGTGGGTGGCCACTGAAATACACTTGGATCAATCCTTCCTCCTTAGGAAAAAATGGTCTCCATTGCGTTGAGTGTTCGGGGGAGAGGGGAAAGCGTTCGCTGAATCTAAATCTTGGTGAGCTGTTTGCCTTGCTGGAGACGTTGCGTAGCATGGTTTTTTGGAAGGCTATCACAAACTTGTTGCTGGTGGGGTTTAATATATTCAACCAACCTATTGTATCTTGGCTTGATGGGGCATTATGTAGGAACCATCATAGGTGAAGAAACAATATCTTATTTCTCTTCTGCAATCTGCTTCTGTTGGATAGAAGGTGTTGAGGGTGTAGTGGTCTTCTATTCACCTTTTGAACATATTGTGAAGAGGATGAATTTTTCAGTATGAGATATTACCTTGCGACACTGTTTTGGTGGAACAATAGTCATAAATACCTTTGGTATCTTGTAGAGATGACCCCCTAGAGTAAAAATGACACTACAATGTTGAGACTCATAAACAACATGACATTTCCACATATATGGTTGGCCCAAAATAAAATCACATACATCAAGAGGGGAAACATCACACAATACCTCATCCTTGAAGGGATGGGTGCCATAGGACATGCGACACTACTGACTGGCACATAGATATCGCCCTGGAGAAGCCACTCGATGTTGTATGGATGAGGGTGTGGTGTTGTCGACAATCCCAACTGTTTGATGACCTCTGCTGAGATGAGGTTCTTCTGGATTTCACTATCAACAATGGAATGCAATGGGGTCCCCTTCACCCACATATGTTAATGGAAGAGGCGCTCCCCCTCTTCAGGATTTGTTAGTTCTTCTGGTTGAATTTTTGCGGTCGTTGTTAGCACTATAAGTCACTCTAGACTGTATAAAGAGTGAGCCCAACACCCATTTATATATAATTTATTAATTCAGGTTTAAACTTAGATGGATCAACAAGGAAGAGCAAGAAGGAGGGTATCAAATTGTCTGCAAATTCATTCCATTGGGCATGGAGTCAACACATCCTATAGATCAAAGGCACTCAAGTTGCTTACCAGAACAAAAGAGATATAATTGATGGATGGAAGTATAAGGAAGATAAAAAAAGAAGAATACCATCAAGCATAGATCCTCTCTACAAAAAATGAGTTAAAATATTACTAGAACAAAGATCATGAATGGAGGCAATTACTACAAATCATTTGCAGCTCATGAATCTCATGCCCATGAACAACCATTGATATTCAATGCCTGAAATTCCATTCAATAAAGATGACATGGTGGAATGATAATAAATAAAAAAAATTCTGATAAACAACTTTCATGAATCTCTAATGGAAGAAAATGCCTACATCACATGCCCTCAGGCTTACAAATACACAGATAAACTGCCCCTGCAGCTCTCTCTAGTCATGAAATCTACCCCTCCAAGAGATCCCCACTTCATTAAATAGAAAATAACATCCAAATATGCTTAGGAGGTCATATCCCATCTGTTTCATTAGATTCCGGGTCTTGGAGATAGGTGGCAACAGTCAAAGAGACAAAAATCCAACAAACTACTAAATTTTAGGAAATTGTTTGAAGTCATTAATAAATCTGTTTCCAACTCATTGCATGAGGTTTTAATGGAGCTCAATATTAGGTGCAGATGTCCTTTAGCATATAAATGATCTTTGAGAATTAATTTGAACCCTCCTTGACAACTGACAACCCTTCCATAGCTCGGATTTGTCACACTGTTAGAGTTCGCATCGCCTATGCAGGATGCACTGCTAACTTTCCTATATATGGTAATTTTATCTTTTCACCAAAAATATGAAATAGGTCAGGCTGATGCTTTTTTAGCAAGTCAAACACATCATGTTTTTCCCCCACACCAAATTTCAGAATAACCCAGAACGTGATTCGAAAGTTATGATTAAAACAAGACTATGTTGTGTGCTAATTGCTACAAACTATCCCAAATTACCAGTTCGCAGCGCCAGTGATTCCAGGTGCAACAAACTTTCCTGTAGCAACCTATTTGCTTCAAAAAGGCTTCAAATGATGCAATAAATGTTCCAACCTGTCAAAATACTCTGTTGGACCATGCTAAATCTTCCTTCAACCTATAAGCAATGAAAAATGTCTTCCAAAACATCAAGTAAACAATCATAAGACAAACAATGTTTCTTAGGGTTTTGTTGCAAGTAAGTTTTATAGTATTGCAGAGGCTAAGATGCAAATTGAAGCTGTAAGCTTGGATGAAATGATGATGATAAGGATGAATGAAGTTTGAATAGCCATATTTCAAAGCAACTGTGCAAAACAAAGAGTTGGCAGCACTAGTTCGGTTTGCAGCATGTAAAATCATGTAGAAAAATAGATATCTTGATGACTAAAATGGTTTGAAAATGATTTTTTTTTGAATATCAAGTAATGGTATCTAGCATATGATTTTTACCCCTTGTTGCATAAATTTGAACCATCAACCTTCAAGTGTTTAACTTGGAACCAATTGTTCTAGGAGAGTTTGCAGCACATCTGATTTATGACTTGACAAGATGCTTTAGGTGGTTGAATGAATGTCTAAGACCCTTTGGACAGTTGTTGGATGATAAAATTTGATGGTGACCTTTACTTTCCCTCTTGTTCTAATAATGAAAACCCCCATCATGACACCAAGACTAGGCAAATGTATTTTTATTATCTTTAGGCCCAAGGTTAAAATCAATACCTTGATTTATTAACATGAAACATGACTAAAAAAACTTTGACAACCTATACATCCTATGTGTTAACATCTGGCTCCACAGGGGATGGCATGCTCCCTGTGAGCTTCCAAGAACATTGCACTTCTAGTGCCTTATCCATTGGGCTACAAACATCTAACCTTTCTCAACCATAATGTAAAACAATCTGCCAATCAAACTTGAGAAAAATTGCTGCACTAGTGCCTCCATTGGGATATATGGAGTCATTATTCCTGATCTACTGCAAACCAAGAAAATAAAAACCACATGTTCATGGTGTGAGCTTATTTATGTACATACCCTATTTCTAACCAAATGAAAACTTGCTTTGCTTATGTATATACAAATTTCCAAAAGAATCATTCAAGAAACATATTGGTTGACCAGCCCTACTGTTCACTGCTGAAAATAGTAGGTATGATAAAAATTCAATGAACAATTGGTACCTAATATTGCAAACAGGTAGCATGCCAAAACCTATAGATCTTAGATTTTTGGATAACAAGGACTCTATCCAATCTTCTATTGGATCATGAAACTCATGACAAGACATTTCCCGCTGATCCAAAGGAAAATATTGCCACTGTGTTGAATCCACTACATGAATAACACTGTTATCCTCCTCATGCTTCAGTTGAAAACAAGATGATTTCCGAGTATCCTCTATTGGTAATACTGCATCCTAGACATGAACCACCATATCTGCTTTTCCCTTCAAATAATCTAGTCCATGATTATCATATAGATGATGTTCAAATTCTCCAGAAAAAATAAAGAATTAGCTGCTTATGGTCTTTAATATTATTTTCATCATAATCATCAAACAAAGAATGATCATTTTAAGTTATGGTTTGAGAAATATTTTCAAAGCCCTCTTGAATAATGGTTTCTGTTTTCTGAAAATAAATAAGATCTGCATACTCATTTTCATACTCGTCATAAATAGGAAGATCCTCAAAATATGCAAGTTCAAAGACTTGTTTATCATCTTTCTCTTCAATAATAGGTGAAAACACATAATAAGAAACCTCTTGAAATGCCTTAGGAAAATATTCTTCTACAACTATTTATTCATGAAAAGCATCATTTTCATAACTATCATATGATGATGTGTACATTTGTTCTTTGGCATATGAATACTCAAAATAAACAACTTGATCTTCATAAAAGTTTGGAGCAGCCTCTGCATCATAGTCAAAACTGCTAGAGAGATTCGGGTCAAGGACAAATGTGCCTATAATGTTGCTATCACCAACATCCTTATCATTAAGACAATCAATAGACTCTTCTTTCAAAACTAAATAACTAGAGAAGGTTTTACATGGGGATGACTCCTCCTCTACATGTTCAATAGTTTTTTCTGTTTCATCCTTATAACCAAAATAATTACTAATTGAATTTTGGATATAGAATTCAAATTCTTTACAACATTTTTCAAAAAGAAGATCAAACGGATAAAATCTTTTTCAATGATGATGAAACACGGTATGAAACTCTTGTAATGATGAAATACTTGAGGCAGGAAGAGATCTACACCAATCACAAGATTTTCCCTCCAAGGAGTATCTAAACAACTTGACTATGATGTCTTCATGTAAAAATTTCAATTTAAGCATGCACTCATAAAAAATTAATAAAAACTCAATTTACACTTCCCAATCTTCTCCTCTAAACCTAGGAAGAGGACCTTCCCATTCACTTATATTAGGCACATGATTTGGAAAATCAAATATATTTGAAAAATCACAAAATGTATACCTTTGAGCATATATCTTGTCCATTTCAAACTATTGAAGTTTCCAATAGATTCACCTATGATGAATCTAGAGTCCCCGTAGAAGATTACAGTCAAACTAGTGTCCTGCTCCTGTCTACCATCAAGATCTGGATCTATTCTATGTCATTCTTTCAGGGAAGATATTCAACTTCGTCCCCAACAACGGTGCCAAAAATGTTAGCACTAGAAGTCACTCCAGATTGTAGAAAGAGTGATCCCAATACACATTTAGATATAAGTGATTAAATCAGGTTTAAACTCAGGTGGATCAACAAGGAAGAGCAAGAAGGAGGGTAACAAACTGTTTTCAAAGTCATTCCATTGGGCATGGAATCAACACATCCTACAGATCAAAGGCACTCAAGATTCCTTCCAGACCAAAAGAGATATAATTTATGGATGAAAGTATAAGGAATATAACAAAAATAAGAATATCATCAAGCAGAGATCCTCTCTGCAAAAAATGACTTAAAATATTACTAGAACAAATATCATGAAAGGAGGCAATTACTACAAATCATTTGTAGCTCATGAATCTACTGCCCATGGACAACCATTGATCTTCAATGCTTGCAATTCCATTCAAGCAACATGAGAAGATAGAATGAAAATAAAGAAAACAAAGTCTGATAAACAACTTTCATGAATCTCTAATGGCAGAAAATGTCTACATCAGATGCCCTCAGGCTTACAAATACACAGATAAACTACCCCTGCAGCTCTCTCTAGTCATGAAATCCACCCCTCCAAGAGATCCTTGCGTCATTAAATAGAAAATAACATCCAAATATGCTTAGGAGGTCACAACCCATCTCTTTCATTAGATTCTGGGACTTGGAGATAGATGACAACAATCAAAGAGACAAAAATGCAACAAACTACTAAATTTTAGGAAGTTATTGGAAGTCAATAATAAATCTATTGCCAACTCACTGCATGAGGTTTTAATGAAGCTAAATCTTAGGTGCATGCTTTATCATCTAACTGATATTTGATAAGTCATTCAAACCCTCCTTGACATTTGGAATCCCGTGAATAGCTCGGATTTGTCAGACTGTTAGAGTTCGTAGCGCCTATGCAGGATGCACTGCGAACTTTCCTATAGATGGTAATTTTATCTTTTTTCCAAAACTCTGAAACGGTCTGGGCTAATTTTTTGTTAGCAAGTAAAAACATCATGTTTTTCCTCCACACCAAAGTTTAGAAGAAACAATATCATGATTCGAAAGTTATGATTAAAACAAGAATCTGCTCTGTGCTAATTATTACAAGTTGTCCCAAATTAATAGTGAGTCCAGGCGGTGGGAACTTTCCTGTAGCATCTTGTTTGCTTAAAAAAGTATTCAAATTATGTAAGAAATGTGCGAAAATTCCAAAATACTCTTTTGGACCATGCTAAAGCTTCCTTAAACCTCTCAGCAATGAAAAATGTCTTCCAAAATAATGAGTAAACAATCATAGCGCAAAACATGTTTCATAGGGTTTTGTTGCAAGTAAGTTTAACAGTATTGCAGAGGCTAAGATGTAACTTGAAGCTGGAATCTTGGATGAAATGACGATGAAAAGGCTAAATGAAGTCTGAATAGCCATATTTCAAAGCAACTGTGCAAAATAGAGAGTTGACAACACTAGTTCGGTTTGCAACATGTAAACTCATGTAGCAAAATAGATCTCTTGATGACTAAAATGGTTTGAAAATGATGGAATTTTAAATATCAAGTAATGGTAGCTAGCATATGATTTTTACCGCTTGCTGCATAAAGTTGAACCATCAACCTTCAAACGTTTAACTTGGCACCAACTGTTCTAGGAGAGTTTGCAACGCATCTGAATTATTACTTGACAAGATGCTTTAGGTGGTTGGATGAATGTCTAAGACCCTTTGGAAAATTTTTGTATGACAACATTTGATGGTGACCTTACTTTCCCTCTTGTGATAATAATGAAAAACACCATTATGACACCAAGACTAGGAAAATGTATTTTCATAAGCTTTAGACCCAAGGTTGAAATCAATACCTTGATTTATTAACATGAAACATGACTCAAAAACCTTTGACAACCTATACATCCTATGTGTTAACAGTCATGACAGTAGCAGTGGGATCTGTGTCGATGATATGTCCTTTTCCATTATTTTTTGAATCAGACTCTGAATTAGGGTTCAAATCATTTTCTTTGATCTCAACCACTAATGGCTATTTTGAATGACATTCATCAATGTTGTGCTAGGGGATTTTGTGGAAATCACACCACTTTCCAGTGTCCTTCTTCGTCTTTCCGTTACCCTTCCTTTCCTGTGGCTTGGATTGGTTTTCAGGAGGATGTTTGTTAGGGCCATCTTTATCATGCTTTGGTTTTTGTGGATTTGCAGACTCGAACTCCCGTTTTTCCTGGTGCCTAAATTTTTGCTTGATTTTGACAGCATATCGATAAGGAACTCCCAGCGACGAGATGTCCAAAAACTCCATTTTAGTTTGGATGTACCTGTGTAGAGCCCCACGGTATTTTAGAACCAAATTCCGCTCAAAATATTTTCTACCCAACTTGGTGCACAAGGTATGGAAGGTATTGGTGAACTCCAACACTGCTTGGCCCCTCTCTTGATGTAGCGTAGTCCATCTCATGTACTGGTCATCATAGTTACCAACAAAGTAATATTTTTCCTTGACCACATCCATA
The DNA here is from genome assembly GCA_032191745.1 of Picea mariana. NCBI lineage: Eukaryota > Viridiplantae > Streptophyta > Pinopsida > Pinales > Pinaceae > Picea > Picea mariana. Next base: position 17,323 of record JASDQU010026553.1, read on the forward strand.
AAAAAATACCAAGTGGGCTTAGCCCCATATATTCCAGAATCCTCTGTGGAACTTTTCTCCCAATAAGTTTCCCACCAATGTTTGACATGGGGGAAATCCTTAAGGAGTGCGAAGGTGATATTTTCCATGTCGGAAAAACTGTGAATAGAGAAATAACCTTCTAGCAGATTTAACCATTTTTCTAGGGCATATGCATCTATCTGTCCTTCAAATACGGGAATATCAAAATTAACTTGTACCTTGAAAGGAGAGGTGCCTCCAAAGTGGCTTCTTGATGAAGACATGCTGGTTGTTATCAACAAGAGTTGAAGGATATGGGAAAAATTCTCCATCATTTCGTCCCTCTGTCGTGTGAGAGCTTGCTCAAGCAACATATTAATAGAATCGTCTGCTCTGTCATTTTTATTTTCTTCCAACATGGAGGGTTTCTTTGGTGTTCGA